>CM062207.1:797500-825000 GCA_031216445.1 Lateolabrax maculatus | reverse complement strand
GAGGCCGTGAGGAGGCGGTCCGGGTCCGGGGGTCCGGGGGTCTGGGGTCAGAGCGGTCCGGGTCCGGATCGATGGAGCGTCTGATCGAGAGGCGACAGGTTGTTGTTGACGGAGCAGTTAGCTTAGCTGTTAGCCGTTTCATGGGCAACAGGCCACCTCCTCTCTCCTCTCTCCTCACCTCCTCTCTCCTCTCTCCTCACCTCCTCTGAAGCCTCCTGTTTCTGATATTGTGATATTAGAGTGATATTAGAGTGATATCAGAGATTGACGCGCCCCTCGCCGCCTCATCACTGTCTCTGTTTGAGGGCAGAGCTGAATGGCGGGAAGAGAAGCGTCAGACGAGGAGGAGAGAAAACGTTGTCGGCCATTTTGTGTCACCTCAGGACGGCTGAGTTCTTCACAACAGGTGAGTTTTGTAACGTTAATGTGATGAAGTCTATTTACTTGTGTGTTTATAATTTATTGATAAACATTATATGTATTTTTTTGTCTGTATTAAATATTAATAAAAGAAAAAACAAATGTAAATGACTGACTATATTGTAGCTCTCCAAAACATAACCTGCTCTGCTGCCGGAACGACGCTCCGCCATCTTTGTTTTCTGAAATCCAATTTTCACAGTTTGCATTTACATTTCAGAAGCGCTTCATGATCGAGATCGATTCATGAAATGAAAACAAGTGTAACATCGAAGTTGTCGTAGGGACATTTAAGGTGCGTTGGTTGATTCATGACGGCAACTCATGCACTGGATCACATGCAGGAAAACGTCCCACCTTAAAAGTCGCCGGTAGCTGGCAGCAGCATTTGAGCGGCAGTGAATTAAATGATGTGTTCCCAGTTTACAGCTGCTGACGTTAACTAGTAAAGATGAGAAGGCAACAAAACGTCTGACGACATCAAACAACGTGTTAAATAACTGAATATCCTGCAAAACGCTTTATGCAGCATTGGAGCGTTTTACGAAGAGTCCCACTTTAAGGGTGTGGTTTTAAAGTTTAAACCAGAAGAAGAAGAAGTCAGCACTTAGTGATTTCCTGCTCCTCTCTTAGCGTCTGTCTTTGTATCTCTGTCTGTCGCTGTAGAAACAGGGAGGCTCAAAGAGACCCAGACCTCACCGCTGTCCTCAGTGTGACAAAGCTTTCACATCAACACGCCACCTGAAGGATCATCAGAGTGTCCACTCAGGAGAGAGACCGTACCACTGTGAGCACTGCGGGAAGAGCTTCACGGATTAATTTTCCTGCCAACAGCACAAACACATCCACACTGATGACAAACCTTTCCAGTGTGAACTCTGCTCCAAAACGTTCCTCACACAGTCGAATCTGAGGAGACACCAGCGCATCCACACGGGAGAGAAACTCTACCCCTGTGAGCTGTGTGGAAGGAGTTTCAATCATTACTCTTCGTACATGGTCCACCAGTGGATCCACACCGGAGAGAGACCCTACCGGTGTCGCTTCTGCGACAAAACCTTCACTTCGTCAACCAACCACGCTGAGCACGAGCGCGTCCACACTGGAGAAAAACCCTACAGCTGTGACCAGTGCGGGAAGAGTTTCAGCCACATCACCACCTGCCTGCTGCACAAGAGTATCCACACCGGAGATAAACCGTACCAGTGTCAGCACTGCAGTAAAACCTTCATCACGTCGTCGAACCTGTCGAGACACGTGCGGACTCACACCGGAGAGAAACCGTACTGGTGTGACCGCTGTAAGAAGCACTTCACCTTCTCCAATCAGCTGAAGAGACACCGCTGCATCTGAAGAGAGCAACGCCGACATGTGCTGGACATACGGCGGAGTCATATTCAGTCTGTGGACTTATTGTATTTTACTTTTATACTTTTGTACAACTTGATTTTTGTTCTTTAATTTACTGGAATGAAACAATGTTTTCTTGAAAGAACCATGTGATTTAGTACAAATTATTAGAGCTGAAACGATTAGTCGATTAATTTATTAGTCAACAGAAAATTAAATCAGTTTTCTGCTTCTTCAATGTGAGTATTTACTGCTTTTATCATAGTAAACTTTGAGTTTCGGACTGCTGGTCAGACAAAACAAGACATCTGAAGACGTCACTTTGGACTGTGGGACTCTAACAGACATCTTTGATGACTAAATGATTTAGATACAACTAATGATTATTTTCTCAATTAATCAATTAATTGTTTGGTCAAAAAAATGTTTGAGAAACTGTGATAGAAAACAGATGAGGTATGTTTAAGTACTCCCTCATGTTAATGTGTTTATGTACTTTTGACCACATAATGCACCAAAACCTCAACAAACAGTTTGGAATAAAAAAAGACAATAATTCAGAGAAACAATTGACAGAATAATCAATAATGAAGATACAGAGTTCTGAGTTTAGCTGGTTTAGTTTAAACGCAGTTATTGATTTCAGGAGGAAACAACTGTTTTATTATTGGATCATTATTGATGAATTATTGTAACTTTAAGGTTGTAATTAGTTAGTCGATGTAGAGCTAATTTTAACTTCTTCATTCACTGTTGGGAAGTTTAATTTCTAAAAACAAAACATCACATTTTATAAACCCATATTTTTATGTAAAATCTTAATCTGAAAAGTAACTAAAGCTGTAAAATAATTTCCCTCTGAGATGTAGAAGTATAAAGTTATATAAAATGTGTAAACTCAAGTAAAGTACAAGTATGTTGTGTAAATGTACTTGGTTACTTTCCACCTCTGACATTAACTTCATATTAATCGTGGCTTTGCTGTTGGAGTCGAGTTAAAGGCATGAAAGAGTGCGGCTAGTTGATATAATATAGTTCATACAGGTGTAGTGTCAGCATGACTGCTGTTATAACAGTAAGAGAAGAAGACAAGTGGACAGGGATGCAGCCCTCTTCAGCTCCAGCAGGGGGCAGACTCAGACTGTTTTCTCAGCTTCAAAAAGAAAAACAGACTCAAGTAAAACAGGAAGAAAAAGTTGTTGATGACATTTTTAGTGTCTTCACCGGTCATGTGACTTGTGTTGTTTTTCTTTACACTGAACATCAGAACTTCAGGACACGTTGAGGTTTTACTGGTTAGTTCTTTTTTTCTGTCTCATCGCCGGCTCCACAACCTGATCTCATTATTATCTTTATATTCATTAAATAACAGCACTTAAAATCCATTTGGTTTAAAAAAGAAGAAATCAGAAAAGAAACATTTAGTCAAATTATTTTATGTGAAACAAGAAAAGTGGCAGTGAGTTGATGTAGTTGTATAGATAATTAATCCTGAGGGAAATTCAGCACAAAGCAAAAGAATTCACATTATTGATCAGCAGGAAAAATAAAACAGAATAAGGAAAAACACCAGAACAAATATAATAGAATAAAATACAAAATAAAATATAATGAAAAGTCAATTTATAACAATAACAATTTATAATTTAAGTTATTGATCAATCGATGATGATGATGATGATGATGATTACATGATTGTAAGCTGAACATTTAATTATTTGTTAAACGTCCAGCTGATCAGCAGGAGGCAGAAACGTGGAGCTGCTGTTCAGACAGAGACAGTGGAGGTTACCGTGGTAATTACAGGGTTAACAAGCAGGGCTGTAACCACACACACACACACACACACACACACACACACAGGAACAGGAAGCTAAATCACAGGTTCGACTCACAAACATGTTGAGTCAATAAACTGAAGAATCTGTTGAGCTCAAAGCACCAATCAGGCGGCTCCGCCCATCAGAGTGTGTGTGTGTGTGTGTGTGTGTGTGTGTGTGTGTGTGTGTGCGTGCGCGCTCTTAAGCAGATGTTGAACACAAATCACCAGACAGATGTCTGTCCTCCTCTTCCTCTTCCTCCCCGCAGGTGAAGCTGAAGGGGTCAAAGGTCAAAGGTGGATCGTCGACGCCTGCAGCAGCAGCTGAGTCGGCAGTTATTGATTAACTATTGTCATTATTGATCCATCGTTTCAGTCGTTTAATGTTCACCCTGTTAGTTTAGTGTCAGCATGAAGTGGTGAACATTTGCTCAGGCATTTTACTTCCTCCTTTGCCTCCTCATGTCAGAGGAAATATTCTACATTTATCTGACAGCTTTAGTTACAGATTCACATTTTTACACATGAAGAGTTTCTAAAACCTGAAGTTTGGTTCTAAATGAAACTCCAACAGTTTGTCCAGCTGACAGCATCAGTCATTAATCAGTGAGTGGACTGACAGAACATGAAGCTGAACTCTTGTGATGATGGTTGGACTCATTTTTCCTGTAAAATCATTTCCTGGCTGCAGCTTCTCAGATGTGAAGATTTGCTGCTTTTCCTTTGAATGATTTGAATCATGTGAATGTGTTTTAATAATGTTGAGCTTTGGACTGTTGGTTGGACACAACAAGCATTGTGAAGGTGTCACTTTGGGCTCTGGCTCATTGTGACGCCATTTCTCGCTATTTTCACTATTGTTACAAAGCAAACGATCAATGGATCAATGGAGAAAATAATCAGCAGATGGATCCAGAATGAAAATAATCATCAGCTGCAGTCCGATACAAAACAGTTCAAAATGAGCTCCAACAGTAAAATCCTGCTTTTCCATGAATGATGAGGAATAATAATCTAATGATAGAATATATAATAGTACAACAGGCACAGGGACATTTTACTGTGGAAATACTTTTACTACATGTTACTGATTATACTCACAGACTTTTACTGTGGTTTTAGTTTGTGACAAATATCTTTAACTAATTAAATCATCATCAGCTCAGGTCGAATGTAAAATAAGTGTGTATATAAATGTCTGTAAATCTTCCCTTCATCAACAGGATGTGATGTCACCTGTCAATCAACATTGTGGGCGGGACCGAGATCCTCCCACAGTGAGTACCCTCCTCTTCCTCCTCCTCCTCCTCCTCCTCCGTTTATTATAAAGTGTAAATCTTTGTAAACATGAAGAAGAGACAGGTGTGTTTAAAACATCACAATGTGACAGTTTTCCAGGCTGGAGGAGAGATGCTGCCCAAAAGAAAAGCCCACATTCCTGGTGGGAAGGAGAAACACACCGACTGTTCAACACTTACAAACACTTTGGTATCAGCAGGTTCTGACGGCAGAGAGTCTGAACGGCTGCATGTAAACGGGAATATTAGTGGAATATTTATTTTCATCAGCCAGTTAACACCTTAGTGGGAATATTGTCTTTTTATAATATTCAAGGCTAAAACTGGAATATTCTGTTCAAAGATCTCTTAGAAAACACCAACAGATGACGAAGAAATGAGGTGAAAATAACTTTAACACAAAAATCTGTTCAGGTTAAAAAATAAAACTTGTCTGAGAAGATTTAAATATTTAACATGTTCACACACACACACAGTAGGTTTCCTGTAAAAACAGCAGCCTGCTCCTTTAAATTGTCTGTGTTGCAGTGATGTCATCGACACGCGCCCTGTCTCAGTGTGACATCATCAACGGCGATCTGTCCTCGCCGTCCTGTCCTCCGCTCAGCCTTCAGCAACACCTGCACACACACACACATACACCTGTCAACAACAACACAAACCCACAACTCAACACTAGCTCGTGTGTGTGTGTGTGTACGTGTGCGTGTGTGTGTGTCACCTTCTCCAGTGACTGCGTTGTCAAGGTAACCTGCGTGTGTCTCCAGCCGTGTCCACCTGTCCTGCTCCAGAGGGCGGGGCTGTACCTGCAACAGCCAATCAGGAGCCAGAGTTCACACAGGCGCCTCTAACAGGAGTGGCGTGTTATTATTCACTGTGTCATGTGACCTGCACCTCTGTCGTCCCTTCGTCCTGACGAACAGCTGCAGCACGCCCACGTGATGCCCCGTCAGCCAATGGGAGAAGGAGAAACACAGGTCGCCGCGGCTCCAGGAAGGGGCTATCTGGACGGCCAATCGAGCGCCGCGGATGCTCCTTTGTCCCGCCTTCAGCTCCGGGACAGACAGGTACCTCCCACCTGACAGCGTTCATGTTTTTACTTTATAAATATCTGTTATTGATTTCCAATAAAATATCCTGCAGTGAAGCCACATGACTTTATCAATAATACAGATCAAAAACATCTTATTTTCATGTATATTTTAGAGCTGAAATGATCAGACGATTAATCGATCAGTTGATTTAAAACATTCAGGACTTCCTGCTTCCTGAGACAATTTCCTGCTTTTCTGTTTCATATCTTTACAAACTGAATAACTTTGAGTTTTAGACAAAACTAAACGTTTGACGACATCATGTTTGACATTTTTTGTATAAAAGGATGAATCGATAATATAATAAAATACAATAAAATATGACATACACAGAGTGGTCACTTCATTAGGTACCTCTGCCTTCTCTGAGCTCCTTGTGTTTATTACTGAGCTTTCATGTTACTTTACACTTCCCAGATATAAATATTATATACTTAGACAGTTATATATATTAGAAATACATTGGTTGAAATGTTATTGATTGTGTGTTGTATGAACTGGTGTGTGTGTGTGTGTGTGTTACCTGCAGGGTTGTGAACTGGTTCCCAGTGTAGATCTCCTTCTCTGTCTGACATCCAATCACACAGTCCGCGATCGAAGGTACAGCGCAGCACACCAACCTCTACGACACACACACACAGAAATGAAGGAGGAAACTACCAAAATAAGTTGGAATGATCCTTTAATCCCTTTTCTGTCAGACGTTCACCAGAACAAACTCACCAGGATCGTCTCCGGCGTCCTCGGCCGTGTTTCCCAGCTCTATGTCAAACTCCCACACCTGGTTGTGACCGGGATGTCGAGGGACTGCAGCGCACGCACACACACACACACACACACACGCACACACACACACACACGCACACGCACGCACACACACACACGCACACACACACGCACACGCCAGACACACACACACACACACACACAAAATAATTACAACAGCTGTTTTCTTCATCAATCTGCTGCTTGTTTTGTTTCGATCAGCAGTCAAAGACAGTTTAGGATTAATAAGACCATGAAAACCAGCTGGAAGCAGTGAACTGATCTAATTTATATTAATTTATTCAGTCAAAGTTGTAGCAGGTGTTTTTTATCGATCGACTAACTTATTAATCGATAATTATTGCAGCTGTAATAACGATAAAACATCAATGACTAACTGAATTCCTGTGTGTGTGTGTGTGTGTGTGTGTGTGTGTGTGTGTGTGCGCGTCCTCACTGTGCACGTCTCCTCTCTGTCTGTGTGTCACCTCCTGATTGATCCTGTTGTTCACTGTGGTCGTTGCCGGGGAGGAGGAGGTGGGCATCCTGGTTGTCGGGGTAACTGTTGCAGCTGTTGTTGGAGTATCCAGTTCAGTTGTAGTAGGCAGAGGGGTAGAAGTAGTCGTACCAACAGGTGTAGTAACAGGTGTAGTCGTACTAACAGGTGTAGTAACAGGTGTAGTCGTAGTAACAGGTGTAGTAACAGGTTTAGTCGTAGTAGCAGGTGTATTAACAGGTGTAGTCGTAGTAGCAAGTGTAGTAACAGGTGTAGTAACAGGTGTAGTCGTAGTAGCAGGTGTATTAACAGGTGTAGTCGTAGTAGCAAGTGTAGTAACAGGTGTAGTAACAGGTGTAGTCGTAGTAGCAGGTGTATTAACAGGTGTAGTCGTAGTAGCAAGTGTAGTAACAGGTGTAGTAACAGGTGTAGTCGTAGTAACAGGTGTAGTAACAGGTGTAGTCGTAGTAACAGGTGTAGTAACAGGTGTAGTCGTAGTAACAGGTGTAGTAACCGGTGTAGTAACAGGTGTAGTCGTAGTAACCGGTGTAGTCGTAGTAACAGGTGTAGTAACAGGTGTAGTCGTAGTAACAGGTGTAGTCGTAGTAACCGGTGTAGTAACCGGTGTAGTAACAGGTGTAGTAACAGGTGTAGTAATAGGTGTAGTCGGTACTGCAGTGGTTGTTTTGGTTGCCGTGGTAGTAGCAGCTGTAAAAGTAGCTGGGGTGGTTGTTACTATTGTGGTGGTTGTCGTGGAGACGGTGGTTGTCGTGGTGGTTGGCTGAGCTGTCGACATAGTGGTAGCAGTAGTGGTGGTGATGGGAGTTGTAGTCCTTGTCGTTCTCGGCCTCTGCGGCTCCAGATTGACTTTAGGGAGCGCTGCGAGGAAACAGACACGAAGCCTCAGTGTTCCCAGTAAACACAAGGTGTTATCGTTACTTTATCTACTGAGACCAGTTTGTTCAGTAAATACCGTCACGTTATTATTCTGTTGGGACGTGCTCCAGAAAAATAAAACTCTTACAATCAGCCAAATATCAGCAAAAACAATGAGTGATATTGCTGTTTTAAAGTATCTTCTAACTGACATGCAGAGCTACACGGATGACTGCTCGCTCCCTGGCTGATGTTACATCGGGAATCAAAACGGCCTCAGAATGAAGTTTCAGAAGATGTGAGGAGGCCGATAACCTGCCGATGAACTACGTGATGAGGAGGCGTCCTTACCTTTACAGCCGCCGTCTTTACACCTGCACTTTGGGGAGGAAGGATTCAGGGAGCAGAACGGCCGAGTGTCCTTATCTGTAGACACAGAGGGACAGAAACCTGGTGACGGCCGGATAAAGATCATCCAGAAGGTTCCTTTACACGTCACTGTGACAGAACTGAGAGCAACTCTGCTGCTGATTCAACTCCAGCTCAACAGCAACAAGACAAACAGCATGGTAAGCCCCACAGCGCCCGTCGTTTTAAAGTCATGAACTTTGCACCGTAGAAACTTTAAGTATTCACTGACCAACCGGAATAAACATCGTAGCGTTGAGATCTGTTTTCGTGGGTTTCCACCTATAGATCTAAGAATGGCTCTTTTTTCTCCTATAAGTTGCCAAAGACACAACCAACCACATTACTGTTGTCTGTTCTTCTAACAAATGGCTTTTTACAACAGTTTTAGTGCTATTTGTTGTTTGTTCTGATGTTTTTTTAAATGCGATGAATCAATCTGGTTCTTAAAGCTCCACATCACACGTTTGGTATCAAATTAAAGAGGAAGTTGTGTTTTTAAAATGAAAACAACTTGTTTCAGTTTGATGGATTTAGGTGATTTCTCAGTGAACTGCAGCAACAGTCTGAACTCTGCTGACACCGAACAGCGTCACTGAAACAAAACGTTATAAACATCTCAACGAAGCTACAAAGACAAACCAACATAACCGACTGTCTCGTGTTCCTGGAACCCGACTTGTGTCCACGCCGACTCAGTTCAGGGCCTCACCGATGCAGCTGTACCGTCCGTTGATGTACGTGAGTTTGAAGCCGAGGTGACATTTACACACGAAGCTCCCAAACGTGTTCACACACTTCCTGCGACGAGGACACACGGCGCCGCCCAACGCACACTCATCGATGTCTGCAGAGAGGGGGGGGGATAAACTTCATCTCAACATTTCAGCATCCAGAAACACAGAGAGGCCGGCCGACTCACCGATACAGGTGCGCCTGTCTGGTCCCAGCCGTAACCCTGGCGACGGACAGGTGCATCGGACCTCCCCCTTGATGACCTCACAGCCGTACTGACAGTTGGCATGGTAACAGGTGCGAGCATCTGTAGGTTCAAACAAAAGATGACACGAATCAGTTCAACGAGCTTGTTTTTCACGTCACTGTTCAAACCCAAAAAACTTTATTTAAAACTTTTTTAAAGCGTTTGGGCTCTGTTCACCACGTTTCCCATTGTTGTGTTTATCGCAGTTTTTTGCGATCTTCGCGACAACGATGAGTCGAATTGTCCCACTCAAACCGCAGACTATAGCTCAGTGTGTGTGTGCGTGTGTGTGTGTGCGTGTTTGTGTGTGTGCGTGTGTGTGTGTGTGTGCGCGTGCGTGTGTTTGTGTGTGTGCGTGTATGTGTGTGTGTGTGTGTGTGCGTGCGTGCGTGTGTGTGTATGTGTGCGTGCGTGTGTGTGTGTATGTGTGTGTGGGTGTGTGTATGTGTGTGTGTGTGTGTGTGTGTGTGTGTGTGTGTGTGTGTGGACTCACTCCTGCAGCTGCCGTCCGGCTGCACCGTGAATCCGTCCAGACAGTAACACTTGTAGCTGCCCGGTGTGTTCATGCAGCGGTGCTTACAGGGCCGAGGCTTCACACCACACTCATTCAGATCTGACACACACACGAACACACACACACACACACACACACACATACACACACACATACACACACACACACACCACAGGATAAAGGGCAGAAATCAAACGTTAAACTGAGAGCACATTTTCTCTGTTTTCACTCTTCTTGTCAGCTCGTAGGATTAACCTTTGACCTTCAGCCGTTAGTCACAAAGAGCTTTTTAAGTGTGTGTGTGTGTGTGTGTGTGTGTGTGTGTGTGTGTGTGTGGAGTTATATTACAGAGTGTGTGTGTGACGCCTGTGTTTAAAGCCAGATGTTGTTTTATAGTCAGGATATGACTCATAATGTAGCCTCTAATCATGAGATTAACACTGTGTGTGTGTGTGTGTAGGTGGGTGGAGCACGCCTGTTTGTGTATGTTGGTCTAAGTTTGGAAACAGCAGTGTGTGTGTGTGTGTGTGTGTGTGTGTGTGTGTGTGTGTGTTTGGGGGTCTTCAGGTAAAACACGCCTTAGCAGGTCAAACAAGCATGACAGGAATGTGTCTCTCTGTCTTTTTTCTAAAGTGGCATGATGGGAAATAAAATCTCTGTGGCTGCTTGACACACACACGCATGTTTGAACATATATACCTGTGAGGACATTCATTGACAGAACAACATGTCAAACTGGTTCTCACAAAGACACACACACACAGTTACCTTGGTTACAGGCCTTGCCGGTGTATCCTGGGTGACATCTGCATCTGTCTGGTCCGACACACTCTCCATGTTTACAACCCTGCTGACAGTGAGCTACACACACAGTATATACATGTGTTACACTGACTGCTGATCACTTTTCAGCAGTGGATCAATAAGATCCTGAACTCTTCAGTGATCAGCAGGTTTCAGACGGCTGTTGGGTTGTTTTCACATTGAATCTTTTCACATAATTGTATTTAAAAAAGTGATTTTTGCATATTTTGGATCAGGTCTGGTGCTGTTTGTAAGTCATTGTTGCTTCCTGTCTCTGCGAGCTGATATTATCTGCAGGAAAATGAAGTGGACTCTAATGTAAGTTTAAACTAAGGCAGTTCTCTGTAAAGGATAATAACAGTTTAAATCTCTACAAGGTGATTTAACCGCCTCTGCCTGGAAGGAAGGAAATAATGTCAAACCTGATGGATACTTTGGAAACTGATCAGCCTAAATCATCGGACAGTTGCATTCTGTTGATAAAGATGAAGCTGTACAGACGGACGGGGAACTCCCTGATCGGACGGTTCGATCAGTCAATCGATCTTTAATTCTTCTTGTGTTCTCTCACTGATTATGAGCTTTATTAGAATTATTACACTGCACGTTACTGATAAACAGGAACAGGACTGACTGATCAATCAGATCCCCGCAGTCATGTGCTCATGCACAAATGTGTTGCCATGGTTTCTAATGTATACTGTGCAGTGTGTGTGTGTGTGTGTGTGTATGTGTGTGTGTGTGTCCTCACGCTGACAGTGTCCCCAGTCCGTCTGTCTCCAGCCCCAGCAACACTCCACGCTGTTGCCATAGCGACAGAGACCATTGGACAACACCACCTGGTCCGCCCAGCTGCAACACACACACACACACACACACACACACACACACACACACATTTAATACACAGAGCGGAAATCTAGTTTCATGTTAAACACTGAATGGAGCAGCTGGTTCAGACCAGAGACTGGTTCAGACCAGAGACTGGTTCAGACCAGAGCCTGGTTCAGACCAGAGACTGGTTCAGACCTGAGACTGGTTCAGACCAGAGACTGGTTCAGACCTGAGCCTGGTTCAGACCCCAGAGACTGGTTCAGACCAGAGACTGGTTCAGACCAGAGACTGGTTCAGACCCCAGAGACTGGTTCAGACCAGAGACTGGTTCAGACCTGAGCCTGGTTCAGACCAGAGACTGGTTCAGACCTGAGCCTGGTTCAGACCAGAGACTGGTTCAGACCAGAGACTGGTTCAGACCTGAGACTGGTTCAGACCAGAGACTGGTTCAGACCTGAGCCTGGTTCAGACCCCAGAGACTGGTTCAGACCAGAGACTGGTTCAGACCTGAGCCTGGTTCAGACCAGAGACTGGTTCAGACCAGAGACTGGTTCAGACCAGAGACTGGTTCAGACCCCAGAGACTGGTTCAGACCTGAGCCTGGTTCAGACCAGAGACTGGTTCAGACCTGAGCCTGGTTCAGACCTGAGACTGGTTCAGACCTGAGCCTGGTTCAGACCAGAGACTGGTTCAGACCAGAGACTGGTTCAGACCTGAGCCTGGTTCAGACCAGAGACTGGTTCAGACCTGAGCCTGGTTCAGACCAGAGACTGGTTCAGACCAGAGACTGGTTCAGACCTGAGACTGGTTCAGACCAGAGACTGGTTCAGACCTGAGCCTGGTTCAGACCCCAGAGACTGGTTCAGACCAGAGACTGGTTCAGACCTGAGCCTGGTTCAGACCAGAGACTGGTTCAGACCAGAGACTGGTTCAGACCTGAGACTGGTTCAGACCTGAGCCTGGTTCAGACCAGAGACTGGTTCAGACCAGAGACTGGTTCAGACCCCAGAGACTGGTTCAGACCAGAGACTGGTTCAGACCTGAGCCTGGTTCAGACCTGAGACTGGTTCAGACCTGAGCCTGGTTCAGACCAGAGACTGGTTCAGACCAGAGACTGGTTCAGACCTGAGCCTGGTTCAGACCAGAGACTGGTTCAGACCAGAGACTGGTTCAGACCAGAGACTGGTTCAGACCTGAGCCTGGTTCAGACCTGAGCCTGGTTCAGACCCCAGAGACTGGTTCAGACCAGAGCCTGGTTCAGACCAGAGACTGGTTCAGACTGGCTGTCAGTTCGTCTCCTGTTTCCACTCGCCTGTCTCAACATGAATTATATCAGAGAGACGTGGGGGGGGGGGGGGGGGGGCCTCCACATACTTTAGTCCTCGCTCGTCTTCCTCTCCCAGGTTTTTCTATCTTTGCCAGTTTTTGTCAGTATTCCCTCTCTCCCTGTTCATGTCCCTGCTCTGATTAAAATGATGTCTGATATATCTCTATATATTATATATATAATATATATTATATATATAATATATAATATAATATTATATATATATATTATATCTATAAAGTGAATGTACTTTATTTAGCTGCAGTCAGATCCACAACCAGCTTCAGTTTACAGAGTGAGATATGAAACAAAAAGGATTCAAGAGAGAAGCAGCTGTAGTGGATCAGAAGCGGTTTGAGTTTAGTTAAAATCCTGCAGACTAACATCCACCCAGCTCTTTAATGCAGGAAACAAGAAGCTTTTCACAGTGCGGCGCGGTGCTGGTCCTCGCGGGTCCAGTCCACAGACATAAACAAGTTCTGCACCTGTCGGGGTCCGCGCGCTGGCCCTGGATCCTCAGACAGAACCAGCACAGCAGAACCAGGCCGACCCGGGTCCGCATCCTCCCCCACACCGGCACACGGACAGAACCACGACCCAGGTCTGGGTCTGATAAACCACCGCCCCCTCCGGTCCGGTCCGGTCCGACCCGGGACAGGAAACAGGCTAGAATCCAGCTGTGGCAACAGTTTGATGTAACCGCTCCAACGAGTCCGGGTCGGAGAGTCCGGGTCCGGGTTGGAGAGTCCGGGTCGAAGAGTCCGGGACCGGGTCGGAGAGTCCGGGTCCGGGTTGGAGAGTCCGGGTCCGGGTTGGAGAATCCGGGTCCGAGAGTCCGGGTCCGGGTCGGAGAGTCCGGGTCCGGGTTGGAGAGTCCGGGTCGGAGAGTCCGGGTCCGGGTTGCAGAGTCCGGGTCCGGGTGTCGCGCGGTCAGACTCCGCCGGTTCAATCCTCCGGGTCGCGTGGCCGTGCACGAGCCGGGCGTCGGACCCGTGGAGCGCGTGGCAGAGGATCGCTCGGTGTCGCGTGAGCTGCAGATGTTCCTGCCAGCATCTGGACACACTGACCCTGTAATGACGGCCTCCACCTGCAATCAGAAAACATCCTTTAAGTTCAGTATAGTTTGAGTTATTAAAGTTATCAGATGAAAGTACAAAGTAGCAGAAAATGGAAATACTCAAGTAAAGTACCTCAAAGCTGTACTTTGTATTCAGTGCAGTGACGGAACTCACCACCAGGGGGCAGTGACCCCCCCCCCACTCCTCTCATCACTGAGTCTGGACTCAGAAGCTGCAGAGCTCCACCAGCGTCTGTCCGTCTGTCCAGCGTCTGTCCGTCTGTCCAGCGTCTGTCCGTCTGTCCGTCTGCAGCAACATGAAGAAAAGATTTTGGTTTCTTCTCTGGGTAAGACTCACATCCAACATCTGCTTTTAACTCATCTAAAAATGCTTTAATTATTGTGTATTAATGAATTAAAACTGGGATATTAACTGTCAGATTAGTTGCTTTCTCCCATTAAATTAAGAATTATTATTCAGTGTTTATCTTAACTACAGTAAATTGACTGTATGTCATGTTTTCATCAGCAAATGTAGCTGGAACACTTATCCTGATGCTGCCAGATGTGCATTTTATTCTCCAAAATGAATGTCTGTGATTTCTGCTCGGACTTTTCTTCATAAAAACTATAAAGAGAGGTTGCAGGTCGTAGAGAAGCAGCTCAGCAACTGCAGCAAAGCTGTTGTCAATTTTGAGAAAGCTTTTACATCCAATATTTAAGAGAAAAATAACTGCTTTAAAGGTTTTATGGTATTCAAATCCTGGTCAGTATGATATTTTATGAATCCACATTAATCCAGTTTGTTAATAATGTTTGTTTTCTTGATAAAAGTAAATATGATTTCAAATACTTAAAATGCATCTTCATTGGCTTAGACACATTTTTTAATGGGTGCGTGTTATTTTGTGTCACCGTGTGTTGACCAAATTCTTCCCTTCATCTCTTTTGTTACCTGTTATTTAAATCTATGAAGTCAAATTCATATTTTTCTATAATGTTGGTCAGAATCAGGTCCACAATATATCTGTAAACAAGCAGCCCAGATGTGTCTGTGTGTGTGTGTGTGCTTCGCTCTTCGTCTCGTCTTCGTCGATCACTCAGGCGTCGTGTTGTTTCCAGGTGTGTGTTTGCTGCGTTGTTCCGACGCGTTGCTGGCACGACCTCGACAACAGCGAGTACGACTGTTGGCCTCTGGACCGACCCAACGAATACAACATGATCGAATGTGGAGGTGAGAATCTGACGGTCTGTGTTCAGGTTCATGTTGTGTGATGCTCAACAATAAACTGTATGAAGAGATTAAAGCCTGATAAAGTCTGCTGATTTCTATATTTTCTTCACGTTCAGACCCAAACCAGCAGTGGATGTATCTACTAACAAGTTTTATCTGAGTATCACAGCCTGATGTTTCTTCTTCTTCTATTAAAACTCATCAGTGAGCCTCACTGTTGCTCTGAGTGACATTTTCCTTCATCACCATGAACACACACTAGTTTATTCTGACTCTAAAATAAAATTCTTTCCTCAGTTTGAACCTCAGACATAATCTCTGAACTCAATTTTGTAGATGGAGATATTCTAGCTTCCATCATAACTGAATTAAATACGTCTGATTGCCGATTAATTCCTCTGGGCCATAATCTCTCATCTCGCTCTCTTTGTTGTTCTATGTCTCTCTCCCAGGTCTGGAGATGGCCTGGGTGGTCCGTCCTCCGGAGACGGTGAAGACCGGTGAGGTGTTCAGCGTCACGTACTCGGTAACGGCCCGGGACTCTTTCTACCACTGGGCCATCGAAAACCACATCTTTACAAACAGGTTAAAACATTTAAACAGGTTATACTCATAGACTGTATTAAAAAAGTCGATGTAGCCACCATGATGTCACCCGGCGGTTTGTGCAATACCGTTTTGAAACCTCAAATTTGGCATTTTGGCCGTCGTCATCTTGGTTTTTAGCGTCGCCCCTGCTGGCCATTAGAAATAATGCAGGTTTAAGCCAATGCCTTACTATACATAAATGTAATTTAAATGCCTTAATATAATTTAAAAGGGTGAGTTACATAAAAATTCACCCCCTGTCCAGTTGTCATGAGCGGGTAAATTAGCTATAAAGACCAAAATCGCTTTTGTACCAGGCTGTAAACATGTTTATTTCTGCTGTAAAGTTTAACATGGAGTTAACTATGGAGATTGACTCGCTTTTGGAGCCTCAAGTGGCCAATCAAGGAAGTACATTTTTCAGTCCTGGTGGTTGCCGCTTGCTTTTACTGGATTTAAACCAGACTGACAGACTTAAACTTCTTTACACTATTTTTAGACTGGACAAACTAAATTCTACTGGGATCCAAATTGGAGCTTATCCTGGTCTGAACTGGGCGGGTGTGTATATGTGTTCAGTTCTATAGGAAACGCTGAAGCAGCTCGGGAGTTTTGTGAACATCATGACTGTCCGGCCAACTGGAAAGATGCTGATGGAGAAAACTGCTGCATTCATCACGCTAACATCCATTCCTGTCCACTGGGATACATGGTGCATACTTTGATTTTCAATCTATTACATTTTCTCTATTTTCCGTCTGCACTCTTTGAAGCTGTAGTGATGTCTAAACCTTTGTGGTGGTTTCAAACAAACCAAGGAAAGGTACCGCATGTTAGGTAATGTTGTGTGTTTGACAATGGATTCCAACAAAAGCAAGATTTCAATAATTTAATTACCAATCATTACACAACACCATGGAGTGTTAAAATAAACCATTTAAATAATTAGTAAATACAGTCAACCATTCATAGAACTGAATCTGGTTTGTTCTAGAGAAGCCTTGTTCACTTAATTTAATTTATTAGTATTTAAAACAACGGGCCTCCTTTAAAATAAAACCATATAGTCAACAAGTTATTGAGGGTTTCAATAACAGTATAAAAAAAAACAGGTACTATTAGAGATATCTCATCTGGAACTTAAAATCTTCTTCGGTAACCAGTGACTCCATCTGTCAGAAAAAGGTTGGATATATTAAACGTATTAAAAATATTTCCCTCCAAAATGTAGGAAATGTAAAAAGTACAGTGATGGAGTAAATTAACTTTATTTTGTACTTCTGCATGTCAGCAGATACTTCGTTTTCATCTGAAAATATTTATTTAAAAGTGCCACTACTTTAAAAAAAAAGACATTTTAAAGACATTAAACCAATAAACATAAAAAAAAAACACTTTCAGATATCAGAGAGCATCTGTGGTCCCTGGATTCCTGACGACGGAAAAATCTTCACACACACCATCTCTACCTCCGGCAAGATGACCCAGACCAACTGGACGGCCAAGGTAACCCAATCACATGTCAAGTCCAGTTTATCTGTACAGCCCAATATTACATAGAGTTTCTCAACAGGCTTAATAGGCTCAAACAAGCAAAGATTCCTGAACTAGCCAAAGGTCTCGACAAAAAACATTAACACATAACATTAAAACATAAGGACTAAATGGAAGAAACATCCGTAGGTTGGGATACAAAGAGAGATCCCATTACTGGGGGTGCAATAGAAGCTACAGGTGTTGGTTCCTCTACTAAATCTGGTATTCCTACAACTTATACAGAAAATATCTAATGGACATAGTATATTTGGACGGTAGGGTTTGGGTCCCTCATTATAGACTACAAATGGCCAATTATTAGGTCACTGATACATGCTGCATATCTTTGTATCCAGATGATACACTACTTTATATCACTAATGTTTTAAACTGTCCTCCTTTCAAGTTCTTTGAGGCTTTTTGCTACCATGGGATCAATCACCAAACTGCCTACAGATCACCCAACTACTAAATTCAGATCCAACCTCTGATGTTGAATTCTGGCCCTCACATCCTTGTTGGTGTTCCTACGTCACCTAGTAAACCCGTTACTCTGTCTTGCAGGTAGTTCTGGTCCATGCTGGCTTAACCTCGCTCATCGCTCACATACGAGTCGGTCGCATGCAGGTTGCTCTTGAGGCCAAGAGCACTGTGCAGCCTGCTGTAGGTAGGTTATGTCAGTGTATGTTCTCCCTCTACCTCCTAGAATGACAATAGAAACACATACAACGAGGGTCATGTGACTGTCCTGTCACAAAGGTACCTTAAAGCTACTATCATGGATCACATGGAGACAAAAGTGGTTTAAGGCCATGGTTAGTTTCTAAAGCAATCTTTCCTCTTTTCTGCTGTCAACAATCTTATTCTATGGGTTATAACCCAGGCCTCATGACCACAAGGGACAGTTGGAACGTAGATTGACCAGTAAATCGAGTTTACCAAGGACACCACACCAATCCACTCGTCTTCATTCAGCTCCATCTTACCCTCACTCATGAACCAACTCGTCTCTCCGCTCCTAACGTGTTGACATTAGTTAAACGTGAACAAGTAGCTACTTAACCCTCTTTTCTACCCTCTAAGTGTGTGGTGATGGCTTCTGTGAGGAGGATGAGCTTTGTTCCACCTGTTCAGCTGACTGTGGTGAATGCCCTATGACCCCGGCCACCAAGCTGGCCATCGTCCTGCCGCTCAGCCTGCTCTGCCTCTGTTTCATACTGACTGCTGTGGTGAGAACTCACACAACACAAATGCTAACAGGAACCCTGACAAATACTCAAAATTAATAAAAAATAACACAATAATAATAAAAAAATAAATAAATCTCTGTTCTGTAGTGGCTTAGGTACCAGAAACGGAAGCTGTTGTGGGACGAGAGCTGGATCATCGACTTCTCAACAATAAAACAAGGTACTGTAACAGTCCAGATCAGACTAGTTTACTGCTACAAACCACTTTAGTCAGCTCTGAACTGCTCTGAAACTGGTGTAAACTGGTGAAGAATGTATCTATAATTGATCACAAGGGGTCTGAAACTGCACTAAACGTCTGAAATTGATTGAAATGGGCTGAAACAGGTCAGAACCAGTCTATACTGGTATGGAATTTGACAGGTCTGGCATTTGTCTGAACAGATCTAAAATGGATGGCCTTAAACTGGTTTAAACAAATCTGAAACTTGTCTGCAGTGGTCTAGAGTTGGTCTAAAGTCTGAAAAGTGCATTTAAAACTGGTTTGAAACCAGTGTAAACTGTTCTGAATGTGTCACCAACTGACTGAAACATTTCTGTGATCAAATAAAAAGAAGGAATCCAACAAGACATTTGTTGACTTTTGACATTCATTGTTAAACATTGATCAGGTTAGAAACCCTTTCTCTACATGTCGCAGTAAGTGTCCCCCCTTTCTTTAGATCAGGAAGCTCGTATGACCATGGGCAGTATAATGAGTGTGCCGGTGGGGAACAGCGACAGTAACACCAGCTGCGTGACTGCTCTCAGCTCCTATACAGGACAACCAGGGACCCGAAAAACCCTGTTCACCTGCACTGGGATATAGTACGTCCACCTGTCTGTCTCTTTAAACCTCATTCATGCTGTCAACACAGTAGTAGCCTGTTTGATGCTGCTAGTTAGAGTTGTGACAAGGGCTGAGTTTTGTTTGAAATAGATCGATGCTTTACAAGGCCTCATTTTCAACCAAAACATTACTTTTTCTAACAATTACTTGTTTTTCCTATAAATACTTTTTTCATTTAAGAAAAGAAGCCAAAGTTCTTAAATATAAGATGCTGTTTGAAGACAAGCAGCCTTACACAAACTTTGCCTAAAAAAAAGAGCTATAATTGGCAACATCTATATTTCAGTCTGGAACTACCTGATCAAAGAATTAGTTAACAAGATTATGAATCTCACCAGACATTTGATGCCAGCTTTCTGTACTCGACACTTGCTTCCGAAAAGTATCGAAATTTAAAACCCAGCCCTTGCTATGATGTAATATGTGAGTGCATTATAAGCATGCCTAGTTACCAGACATTACTATACGTGCCATTAAAAATGAAATACAAAACTGTACTGTACAACACTAAAATTAAGATGACAAACTGACTACTCTCTAACTGCCCCGGGGTGGTGAGAAACTAAACCTTAACCTGAAGGTGTATTCACACACGATGGATAGTGATTCAAAGTCCTCTAGGGTCCTGTATTAACAATAATTTTCTTTTTCAGTGATGGCAGGACGGTGGCCATCAAGAGGATTCAAACAAAGACTTTTTCTTTGTCCAAAACCATCAGACAGGAAGTCAAACAAGTCAGGTAACACACACACACACACACACATCCATCATCCTTCCTCATCTAATACGACCCTCTGAACCAAATATGGTATTTTGACTCTCTGCCTTTCTCCGTCTGCAGGGAGCTCGATCATCCCAACCTTTGTAAATTCATTGGCGGGTGCGTTGAGGTCCCTAACGTTGCCATAGTGACAGAGTACTGCCCAAAAGGAAGCCTTAACGATGTTCTTCTTAACGAGGAGGTCCCGCTTAACTGGGGCTTCAGGTAAACACACAGACAGTTAATTATTAAAATTACAGAAATCACTAGACATAATGGGGTTTGGATTAATTATAAATAAATAAAATACAATAAAAGTGCTTACTTTAGGTGAAAATATTTATATACACCCTGCCAGGTTTTCCTTCGCTACAGACATCGCCAGAGGGATGTCGTACCTCCACCAACACAGGATCTGTCACGGCCGACTTAAGTCTCTAAACTGCGTCTTAGACGACCGCTGGGTCTGCAAAATAACAGGTAATATCAATAAGTGCTGCAGTATATATATGCACCAATATGTTTAATCTACAAGAAATAAAGAAAATTGTTTACTCTGAATGTTAAAAAAATAGATGAAAACTGGCTAAAATAAAAAAAATACAAAAATACAAGGAAATGGACTGTTCACCCACTAATAGGGAAAACAAGCTATAAACCAATTGAGAGAGTAATGCACAATTATTAATGGATTTAAAAAGAGAACAAACTTCAGACTTTTTTTTTTTAAAAAACTCTGGAATTGAGTGTTAATCGTGAACACTGATTGGACAGTTTCATTTTCTGTTTCTGATTGACATGCGGTCTGTCCGGTCAGATTATGGCCTGAGGATGTATCGCAGGGACGATGGGGCAGAGCCTCTGTCCACCTATCAGCAGAGACTCTTGGAAGTGTACATGCCGCCCGAGTTTCAGAACTCGAACATGGAGCCAACGCTGGCTGGAGACGTGTTCAGGTATCAAACACACAAACACCTGGTTTTGTCACAAAAGGGGGACATTGCATTGACTTGACCTGACCTTAACCATGTCTAAGCCCCTGTAGGGACCTGTTTTTTGTCCCCCTAAGGCAGATGAGTCCCCACAATGCGAATGATTTGACAGGTTCCAGTCCCTACAATTTTATTAATATACATAAACACATAAACAGTTGATAACCTCTGTATGTTTTCCAGTTATTCCATCATTCTATTGGAGATTGCCACTCGCAGCGACCCCGTCCCAGTAAGTCACAATCTGACTGGTTGACTGTCCTGTCACTATAACTCTGTGGTTGGCTAATAAGGAGCCAAAGTGGCAGCTGCATACTGTGACTTATTAATTGTTTTTTCACGTTTGTGTTGATGTGTCTTTAATGTTTCATTACCCGTGCTGCCCTCTTTGTCAGGTCACTGGTTAAATGAAGGACAAATAAATAAATAACTACTTTGCAGGCAGAGGAGTCCAGTGTAGAGAGTGCCTGGTGTCCTCCTCTACCAGAGCTGATCTCCAGTAAAGCTGACAACACCTGCCCCTGTCCTGCTGACTATGTAGAGGTGTGTACACACTGTCTAAATCTGCTTTTAACTGTCCAATATTTCATTTGAATGTTTTAGTATTGTTTTCTTATATTTAAATGTTTTTATTGTTATTATTTCACTTTTATCTTGTGAATTAGTCTTCAATTGTTTCAGTGTTTACTTAATGAATTGCTCTAACCTGTATGAAAGGTACTATACAAATAAAGTTTGACTGACTGATTGCTTGATGGACAATACGATGATAGAAGAGGCTAATTTAGTCATTTTTGTTTGTTTGTTTGTATGTATGCTTTGTTGTTAGCTCGCATGAATGCTTTATATCATACCCATAACTAAAATTTGATTGGCTGTGAGATGATACATGCATAGTTTTGGTTTTCTGAAACTTTTCATCTGCTCCTGAAAGGATCCCTTCAGCTGTTTTCACTCTGCTAATTATCCTGTTTTTGAAATAAAACTCCTCAAGACAACAAAAATCTAATTTAGTGGCTTCAAAGGCAAACTTAAGATCTCATCACACATTTTTCTTTTCCTATGTTTGGGTTTCTGTCTCTTACCATTATTTGCCATCTTTTGTCCCATGTGTGTTTCCGTAGCTGATCAGGCGATGTCGCTCTTATAACCCCGCCCAGCGACCCACCTTTGAACAAATCAAGAAGTTTGTTCACCGAATCAACCCGATCAAAGTCAGCCCGGTGGACATGATGATGAACCTGGTAATAACCAGCGTCATATACAGAGAAGAAATCAGATTAATTTACTTTCAAAAATAAATTTTGCATTGTATCATATTATATGATATATATTGTATCACACACTATTATGGATGAGTTCAATATTTCACGTCAAATTTAGCAAATGTCTTATTGTGACATAAACTCAGTGTCCAGTTTCTTAAGCACAGCAAGTTAAAACCACTGCAGTCTAATACAATCGTACAATAAATCCTCCTTCGTGAAGGTTTTAATTTTCAGGTTTTGTTGTTTTAGAGAGGTGTTGATTCAACTGAATGAACTGAGATGCATCATATAGCAGGCAAAACTTCATTCATAACTAGGGTTGGGTACGATAACATTTGAACTGTACCTTTTTCCAGTACTTTACTCTATCTGTTGGTTTCATACTACAATTCAGACATACTAAAAAATCTCATATACTGTTTTAGTTACTCAATTGTTGTAAGCCGAAACTAATAGATAATTCTACACTGTGAACTGAAGTTTCCTTCCAGGAATATTGAATATTGTTAGTTTTCTTCTCCCCATGTGAGCACGCATCTCACAATCTCCTCATGTCATATGAACTTTTAAGAATCAATCACAGCTCAATGTAACACAAAGATATGACTGTCCTGTTCCAGATGGAGAAGTACAGTAAACACCTGGAGGTGTTGGTGGCCGAGCGCACTCAGGATCTGATGCATGAGAAACAGAGGACTGACAGGCTGTTATACAGTACGACACACACAGTCACACACCTCCTCATCACGCCTCTTCGGTTACTGACTGTTTCAGTCCAACTCTGGAGCTAAAACTGCAACACAAAATGTCACATGTGAATCAGCTACAAGTTCATTGTGTTAATGATCATATTTATCTGGTTTTGAGTATCACAATGTTCTGTTTATAGTTTTGTAAATAACATTGAAAGAAACATTTAGCCAGCAAAGATTTATTTCTATGCTGATGATACAGTTATCTACACAGTTGCCCCAATCTCCATTTTTTACATTTAAAATCAACCCTGAACGCACAAAACGTATCATATATATGATACATGTTGTGTATCATATATATATATATATATATATATATATATATATATATATATATATATATATATACACACATACATCCATCATGCCCATTGTGTATAAGAGGTAGATAAATGCTTTTTAGAGAAAGCATTTTGTTTTTTCCATTTTTATTTGTTCTGGTTCATGGTGACATCCTGTATGCGTCACACTCACTACTACCTATGTTTGATCCTGTTTAGTACCTTGGAATATGGATGCATTTGGAAACATAGCAGCCATTTAAACTCTACATTCAAAAAAATGTTCTCTCTTTTATGACTCTCAGGTCCTAAGTTACTGCGCTCAACGTACTGTTTTTGTTGTTTCATCAATTTGATGCAGATAAAAGAAATTTGAAAAAAACAAACAAACAAAAAAAAACGTTTCTCCTGTTGTCTGAGGTGTAAAAGTTGGTGTGGATAAAACCAGATACAGACTTCATGAATGAAGCATGAAGAGCTGCAAACATCAGATCTGAGGCTGTAACCTTTCTCAAATTAACACATGAAAATGTCCTCTAATGACTTCCATCATGTTTCCAACATGGTTTTCAATCGATTGAGCTTTGACCGGAGCTTTCATATAACGCTGCCATTTGGCCAGTTCTCTCTTGTAGAAGAAATAATATATCTGAAGAGACTTAAATAGCATTAAAATATTTGCATGTTTGTGTTGCAGGTATGCTTCCTAAACAGGTAGCTGACGACCTGCGACAGGGGAAGCCGATGCAGGCTCAGAGTTATGTCAGCGCCACCGTCTTCTTCAGGTAGGAGAGACAGGAACTGAGAGTATGTCTGCCTACGTTTAATAATAATGATAAGTTATACTTAATTAATTCCTCATTTGGGAAATTCAGGTGTGGTTTTCATTTTCTGACAATTTCAAAGAGGATACATTTATGTGAACCGTATGTTGGGTTTGTTAGAATAATAATGTGCCTGTTTGCATTTTTGTATATTTACTTCTTTATTCTACTGTGAGTGTCAGGGTCCACTTACTTTATTTCTGTTTTCTTTTGAATATTGATCTGCAACTATGTACATAAACCTCCCTGAGGGATCATCGTGAAATAAGGAAAAAAATAAAACTAAACAGAGAGTATGTGTGTGTTTGTGTGTTTTTGTGTGTGCAGTGATATTGTGGGCTTCACACAGCTGTCCAGCAGCAGCACTCCTTACCAGGTGGTGGACTTCCTCAACAAGCTCTACACAACGTTTGACGACATCATCGACAACTACGACGTTTACAAGGTGGAAACCATCGGCGATGCCTGTGAGTGACACACACACACACGCACACACACACACACACACATACAGGTTGTTGACTGTATCGCTGTGCGGTTGTGCAGACATGGTGGTGTCCGGTGTTCCCCAGGAGAACGGGATCCTCCACGCCGCTGAGATCGCCAGCATGGCTCTGGACCTGGTGGGCGTCTGTCGCACCTTCAGGATCCCCCACAAACCCAACACACAGCTGCAGATACGAGCTGGGATTCACTCCGGTACACACGAGTTTTAAACACTTTTCACAAATCAAAATCTATTGTTAAACCTATTTGAAAGCCCGTCTGCCTGTCTGTCTGTAGGTCCGGTGGTGGCGGGGGTTGTGGGGACCAAGATGCCTCGTTACTGCCTGTTTGGAGATACAGTCAACACAGCGTCGAGGATGGAGTCCACCAGCCTGGGTAACACTGACGCCTCTACACTACAGACATCTGACACGTGAAAAGTTGGCAGCTGAACCTTTTTAATGAGAGAAACAACCGGTTTCTCATGATCCTTTTTTACTTTGTCCATATTTGCAACATAAAGGGGCTTTCAGAGGCCTCCATTGTTTCCAACGTTAACAGGAGAGAGATGGTGGCTGTCGGCTATTAGACGCTGCCACCTGAGTTGACAATGGTTCAGATTTTATAATTAACCCTCGCATCACCGTAGCAACGACAATACTACTTCTAAACACTATTTTTATCTATAGTGTATTCAGCGCACATTCTGTTCTTCCTTTCATAAACCTCAGACGCCTCGTCAAGGTTTTTTTGGTCAACTGTCATGTTTGGACTAATCTTTATTAAGTAAATGCATCAGATCAGGATCATTTGATTCCAGGAAGCAAACAGAAATACTCAGTTTGAGACTCAACACACAGCTGACCTGAAGGTTTAGTGATTCTCTGACAAATCCAGAGTCACCTCCCGTAGTCCGGGCAGTGTGCTACTGTCGGCTCGTGAGCCTGTAGCGGCGCCGCTGCTGAAGCCACGCTCACAGACAGCGGTGGATAGTGGGCTGGTGGTCTGCTGATCCCAGGTCTGCTGCTGTGGCTCTCAGTTATCAAGCATCGACACCCCATCATGACTTCACTGCCTCTCCTGGTAATTGTGCAACTTTGACTAAAAATAACAATAAATGCGACTTAATATTCACCGTCATGGAGCAAATATTTTATCCAATCCCTGTTAAATATAAATGATCTGTTCTTAACGGAGTAAATCAAGCAGAAACCGGTGGAATGTTCCTTTACAGACCAAGTCATGTGTTTGCAGCCCTGAAGATCCAGTGCAGCTCCAGTGCGTTTTACCTGCTGGAGGAGATCGGCGGCTACTTGCTGGAGTGCAGAGGGATGATGCAGGTCAAGGTGAGTTGCCCACCCCCCACAGGTCACTTCTGTCAGGCTCCGGGGGCCCTGGGGGCCCGGTAACACTCTGGGTCTGTCTGTCTTTAACAGGGCAAAGGTGACATGGTGACTTACTGGTTGGAGGGGAAGAACAAGTCTCTGGTCTCCAAGGACGTCAGCCCCGACGCCAAGACGACCAAACACATCACCATGGAGACGGAGGCGGAGGCGGAGAAAGAAGGAGAGCTGTACTCCTCCATGCCGGGGTTTCTGAACGACGACCTTCTCCTGGATCCGGCGTGAAACTCTGAGTTTTGAGTTTATCTTTGATTTTTTCGGCGTCGTCAGTGTTTGTATTCTGAGTAATCTGTCATGTGTTACGTGTGTGCATCGTACTTTTGATAACGTCATTAATGAACAACAAGGCTGCAGGACGCCTCTGCCCGACCAATCAGACCTGTCATCAGGAAAGAGTCGCTCGGGACAAAGGATGTAAACAAACATGGCGTGTGTGATGGTTAAGAGGAGAAATCGTCATCGCCCGACGGACATTTTGGTTCCCAACTCGACTGATGTCATGTGGTCTGAACCCGGCATTAGACACATTATATAACGGACAAAGTCAAAACTCACTGTCAGAACCTAAAGTCTTTATCTGAGACTAGCTAATATCAGAGGCCAGCTTTTATTTCTAATATCACGTTCCTTAAGTATATTTGATCAGTTTTTGATCAGTTTTTGATCAGTTTTCCCAGCTGTGCTACATTCAATCAGAGACATTAGTGTTAATCATAGTGAACAGCTCACATGGAGCAGGAAGCTAGTTGTTTAGCAGTGTAACTTACCTGCTGGATCAATAAAACAATCGATTTACTGAATATTTGTGATTATCAGCTGAATAATCCAGTATTGATTGTTAAAATGTGAACATTGATATTTGCATGTGTTTATCTGTGTGTGTGTGTATAAAAGTTCTGTGCAGACGTGTTATAAACTAACTGAAAACATAGTTTTCTTCTCCTGTTTGTCTGTTTCGGTCAACAGCTGAACGACAAGAACATTTTCATTATAGATTTAAAAAAGAATAGTATAACTGTTCAGGGAATATGTGGAGCTTTAATGACCTGAGGACGACTTTACATTCTAATATTGATCTCTAGATTTGGCTGGTTTAGGCACAAATGAAAGAATGAGAAGCGTTTGTTCCTCTGAAACAGTGAAATGAATGAACGTGTGAACGATGAACTGGACTCAGCTGGAGGATCCTGGAGTTCTTTCTGCTGGCAGCAGGGATCAATATTCATGTCACGCTGTTTACTGGGAGGAG
>CM062207.1:760000-795000 GCA_031216445.1 Lateolabrax maculatus | reverse complement strand
ATCAAAATATGTCGAAAGTAAAAATCAACGTTCAGCCATTAATAAAAACATGGTACCTTTACTTTTCCTTTAAAGAAAATAAATATTCTGTCGAGTCTTATTCTTGTTCCTCGATTAATTCATTGGAAACAATTTTGTTTAGTTTAGTTTTTCATCATTTTATATTTTAAAGAGCAAACGATTAACCAAGAAAATGATCAGCAGATTCATCGATAAGGAAAATAAAACAAATGGATGCTTCTTGCTGATTTGGATCTCGCGTCTGGCTCGCGCACCTCTCACCTGAGCCGACGGTCCAATGGGCAGTCAGTCCTGCTGCAGGAGGGCGGTCCTCTTCTCCAGCAGCCAATGAGACGCGATCCTGCTGGCGTAGATCACGTAAGACCAGGACAAGACCACGACGGCCAGCAACACCTGAGGGGCAGAAACTCCGTCAGCTGGACCCACAGAGGCCGACCGCGGCCTCGTGTGTGTTTTAATCAAAGGGAATAAAACACAGTTTAAAGCTGCGGGACGCGTCTGATGTTTACACATCTGGTTACTATAGTAACGTCCCCGAGACAAACAGCTGTTTTCAACTGATCAAATGGTTTGGACAAAAGGTGACAGAATGCTTCTATCAATACACATCACAATCAATCACGATCACAACCACCTGATACTTAAACTGCACAACATGGAGCTAAAGAAACTAACTAATTAACTAATAAACCTGGAAAACCACTGAATCAACAACCACACAGGTCGGCTGGTTATCGGCTGCTTATCGACTGGTTATCAGCTGGTTATCGACTGCTTATCGGCTGGTTATCAGCTGGTTATCGACTGCTTATCAGCTGGTTATCGACTGGTTATCAGCTGCTTATCAACTGCTTATCGGCTGGTTATCGGCTGGTTACCGACTGGTTATCGACTGCTTATCAGCTGGTTATCAGCTGGTTATCGACTGGTTATCGACTGGTTATCGGCTGGTTATCGACTGCTTATCGACTGGTTATCGGCTGGTTATCGACTGCTTATCGGCTGGTTATCAGCTGGTTATCGACTGGTTATCGACTGGTTATCAGCTGGTTATCGACTGGTTATCGACTGCTTATCGACTGCTTATCGGCTGGTTATCGACTGCTTATCGACTGGTTATCGACTGCTTATCGACTGGTTATCGGCTGGTTACCTACTGGTTATCGACTGCTTATCAGCTGGTTATCGGCTGGTTATCGACTGGTTATCGACTGCTTATCGACTGCTTATCGGCTGGTTATCGACTGCTTATCGGCTGGTTATCGACTGCTTATCGGCTGGTTATCAGCTGGTTATCGACTGCTTATCAACTGCTTATCGACTGGTTATCAGCTGCTTATCAACTGCTTATCGGCTGGTTATCGACTGGTTATCAGCTGGTTATCAGCTGGTTATCGACTGGTTATCGACTGCTTATCGACTGCTTATCGACTGGTTATCGACTGCTTATCGACTGGTTATCGACTGCTTATCGACTGGTTATCGGCTGGTTACCGACTGCCTATCGACTGGTTATCGACTACTTATCGACTGGTTATCAGCTGGTTATCGGCTGGTTATCGACTGCTTATCGGCTGGTTATCGGCTGGTTATCAGCTGGTTATCGGCTGTTATCAGCTGGTTATCGGCTGTTATCAGCTGGTTATCGACTGGTTATCGGGAACGTACGTGAACGTACCGCGGAGTAGATCCGGTCCAGAGTCCGTCTGCTGAAAGTCAACATCTTCTGTTTTTACCCCTCGGAGAGTCACTCACGGTTTGTTTACACCGCTACTTCCTCTTCCTCCTCTTCCTCCTCTTCCTCTGCTTCTTCTTCTTCGTGGGCAGCGTTAGCGCCACACCGCCATCTTGTGCTTCGCGGTGCACATTACGTTAATGACCAAGTATCCACTTTACAAGTTAATTACCTTCCTAAACTCTTCCTTTACAAGTTGCTTCTTCTGTGACAATAATATAATAATAATAATATAATAATATAATATAATGTATATAAGATAAAGTCTCTGTTCTCGCGCTCGGGCCGTTAGGGGGCAGCACTGAGCCGCCAGGGAGGGGAGGTCTCACTCCGCTTCATTTCAAGTAAAATATCTGAGTACTTCTTCCACCTCATCATGATGATTGATTTATTACACAGCATTACACTAACATCAGTATCCTACTGCACAACACTACTGTAACACAATGCATTCTGTTGACTGTTAATTAATACACACTCAGATGGCTATTTTGTCAAATTAAAACCCACACTTGAAACAAACCTGAAATCCAAAGCTCTCTGTGCCAGATCGTGGCCAGATGTTGTGTTTCTGCTGGCTTAATAACTTTGGCAAGCAAGCAAACAAAGGACAGATCCATTCTGGTTCCTGCTGCCTCCCAGGTGAGTCCTACACCTGCCAACTAATATTAACCGGAGGTGTCTGTCCTACTCTTAAAAAAACAAACAAAATGACCACATTAAAGTTAACATTATCTGTAAAATACTTATTTATTAACTGTATATTGGTACTTACTGCTATTGCACTTCTGGTTAGATGCTAAACTGCATTTCGTTGCTCTGTACTTGTGTAATGACAATAAAGTTGAATCTAATCTAATCTAACAAATAACCAGTGAAAGAAAAAACTATCCCTAATAAATCAAGTATCTTAGACAAATATATTATATATAATTGTAATAAAAAAAGTATAAATAAAGTTTCATGTAGCTCAACATTTAAAGATAAATTGAAAATAAAACAAATATTTTAAAAAATCTATATATTTTTTGCAGTTACTCAGTAAGAACGATGAGTCACTGGTGGAAATGAGCAGGTTTTGTGTTGGGAGTGAGTCAGCGGACGACTGACGATCTTTGACTAAAAGAAAAAACCCGGATGTTGGATCTCCCATCATGCACCGCGGCATCTTTCTCATTCCAGCTGTGTGTAGCGACGGTCCGGGCGACAACACCCGACACAGATGTGTCCGGTTTTAACGGGAGTTTCGGTGTGAACGGATCGGCGCGGCGGATCCCGGTGGATCCCGGTGGATGCCGCTCACGGTGCGGAGTTCGGCCCGGAGGAGGAGCAGAAACCCGGATGAGAAGCTGCCGGAGCGACGCGGGGACTCCGCTGCTGCTCAGGTGAGCTAACCGCGGTAGCTCACAGGCTAACAGGAACCTTCGCGTGTTTCTCCTCCAGCTGGAGTCAAGTTATCGATCACAATATTGATGATCGTGTTTGGAGCGAGCGAAGCAGAAGCACCCGAGAGGCTCCCGGCAAAGTAGGAAACCTCACGGAGAACAATTAGCTTAGCTTCTCTTAGCCTCTGTTAGCTCCTGTTAGCTCCCGTTAGCCTCCGTTAGCTCGGTCAGAAGGACTTCAACCTGTCTGACGGTCTGAGGCATCACAACAGTTCCTGGTCGTCATCTGTCTCACTACTTGTTGTCTTCTAAATAACTTATAGTTCTCAAACACGGAGAGGAAGAAGTCATGTGACCTGTTGTGAAGGGGAGGAGGGTGAACACACTAACAGTCGCCTCTGTGTTCCTTCAGGTGATGGCGCCCACGCGGATGAAACTGCGCGTGCGCCGGCGTGATAATGCGGCCGGAGGTGCAGGTGCTGCTGCGGGAGGCGGTCAGCCGGAGGGCGAAGAAGAGAGGAGCCGAGAGCGTGGAGGGCGCAGCAGCAGGAGGAAGAACGCCAACAACACCACCACCACAGCTGCCACCGCCGCCGCCGCCTCCTCCTCCTCCTCCTCCTCACCTCCTCCCTCCTCCTCTGCCGCCGCCTCGGCGTGGGCGGTGATGGCAGCAGAGGAGGCGTCGCCTGACTCCAAGTGCCCGATCTGCCTGGACCGCTTCAACAACCTGGCGTACCTGGACCGCTGCCTGCACCGCTTCTGCTTCCCCTGCATCCAGGAGTGGTCGCACAACAAGGCCGAGTGTCCGCTGTGCAAGCAGCCGTTCGCCTCCATCCTGCACTCGGTGCGCGCCGAGGACGACTTCAAGGAGTACACGCTGCGGCCGCCGCCCGCCAACAGCAGCGTCGCAGCCACCGTCGCCATGGTGGCGGCGATGGCCTCGGCGGCGAGGAGCGACCACCAGATGCGGCTGATGCTGAGGAGGCACAGAGGGGCAAACGGTGCGGAGACGACCACGAGGAGGCGCAGGAGGGAGAGGGGAGGGAGAGGAGGCAGGAGGACGGCCGAGAGGACGGGGGTGTGGGAGTGGTACCTCGATTCGCCTCCTCTTGCTCTGCCTCCTCTTCCTCACCATCCCTCCGTCTCTCCCGTCGTTGCCGAGGACAGCGAGGAGGGAGAACACCTGGAGGAGCAGAGGATGAGGGGAGGGGCGGATCTGGCGGAGCGGGGGGTGATATTTGAGGGACTGACGGGACTCGGGGGGGCAGTGGCGCCCGTGGCCCCAAACGACCGGGCATCACGGCGGCTGATGACTCGTTTGGCAGCGAGACAGCGGCTCCAGCGAGAAGGTGGTACCGTGCGGCGGCTGAGGGAGAGAGAGACGGTGGCCCTTCGTCGGGCCCTCTACCGCAGCGGCATACGGGTCCGTGGCGTTGCCGGGGTCGACAGTAACAGTAACCAGGGGCAACAGCCGCAGCGTGACATCACAGCAGAGAGCTTCCGTCGGAACCCCATCCACCTGAACAGACTCCGCCCCTGGCTGCGGCGGGAGCTCACGGTGCTGTACGGTGCCCACGGCTCGCTGGTTGATATTGTCCAGCGCATCATCATGGCACGCCTGGCCCGCCACGGCCTGGAGGACACGCCCATCATAGAAGAAGAGCTACGGCCGTTCCTGTTGGCTCGCACCGACCACTTCCTGCACGAACTGGTCAGCTTCGCCCGCTCGCCACTCAGCCTGGAAAACTATGACCTGCAGGCGGTGTACGAGCCAGCCGCCGCCATGGAGCTGGATGGGACGAGCAGCTCCACAGACAGCAGCTCCGTCATTGCCATCTCAGAGGGAGAGGAAGAGGAGAGGCGGGCAGGAGGAAGATCAGAGGAGAGGCTCCCGGGGAGGGTGGGGAGTGCTCTCGATGACGTCATCCAAACAGGAAGCTGCCTCAGCCTGTCCGCCTGGGACGACGAGACTCCGGGCCCCTCCTACTCCACCGCCGAGCCGTCCTGTTCGCTCGCCTCACTGTCATTTAGCCCTGCCCCGCAGGAGGCAGCCAATGAGGAGGGAGGAGAGAAGCAGGAAGAGGGGGAGGAGGAGTGTCTGATTGTCGGATACAAGAAGCCGATAGCGGAGCGGACTCCTGAGCTGGTTCAGCTCTCCTCTGACACCAACGAAGAGGAGGAGGAGGAGGAGGAGGTGGAGGTGAAGAAGAAGAAAAAGGAGGAAGAAGAAGAAGAAGAAGAAGAGGAGAACACAGCTGAGAAGCTTCCTTTGCTCCCCTCCACTCCTCCCCTCTCCTACTTACCCACAATCCCTCCCTCCACGTCAGGCGCCTACAGAGAAGAGGAGGACGACAAGCCAGAGGAGAAAGACGGCGAGGGGAGCGGGCGCCGCTCGCGTGCGCGCTCCTGGTCGGGCAGCTCGGGAAGAAGCAGGGACTCGGTGTGCACGCTCAGCCCGGCGATGCCTGGAGACAGTGAGCGGCGGCGGGAGAGAGAGACCTGCAGAGACAGGAAGCAGTGTGGCAGCGAGGCGGCAAAGGAGAAGAGGAGGAAGAAGAGGAGCAGAAGAGGGCGGGAGAGGAGCGGCGAGCAGCTGAGGAAAAGCGGCACCCTGTATAACCCAAACCGCTCCATTTATCCCGCCATGATGCATCACCGTTCCCACTCGCCCTCGCCGTTTCACTCCAGCGTCGAGTCCGGCTCGCCGCCCAGCCCGCCTGACTCCAGCTGGGAGTACCGCTGCTCCCAGATTTCCCCTCTCACCTCCTCTGTCTCCTCACCCTCCTGCTCCTCCTCCGCCGCCTCCTCACCCCTGTGCTCCTCCCCACAGCCGTCCTCGCAGACGCCTCCAACGCCCTCGCTCTCCCCCGGCGAACGCGGCAACGCCCACCACGGAGACAAACCTGGAGGGAAGAGGAAGTACAAGAGCCGCCACCTGGACAGCAACGACAAGGATCCCACCTGGCGGCCGAGCAGCAGCCAGTGCAGGGAGAAGAGGAGGGAGAGGAGGGAGGAGAAGAGAAGGAGGGGAAGAGATGGAGGGAGGAGAAGAGAGAGGCAGAGGAGGGAGAGCGGCGGAGACAGGTGAGAGCACTTCCTGTTTCTGTTTCGACTGTTCCGATATTCTGTTTGTGCTCGGTGTGACGTTTTCGTTTCCTGTCCGTCCTCCAGCAGCAGTAGGAGGCGCCGAGAAGACCGGAGCCCCAGCGTGGAGATCATCTACGAGGGCACCATCGCCGCACTGGCTGCACACCCCCCCGCACGCAAACGCCGCAGGAAACGACACCGCAAGACGCCGCAGAGCAGGTACAGCATGTCGCTCTCTACAGTTTGAAAAACAGCCAGCAGGGGCGACAACAAGGTCCACAAAATAAACCCTCTTTTTCTGCCTACATTTTAAAAGAAAATTCTGTATTTATAAATGTTAAAAACTAATTATTAATTCATGTAATCAAAAAATAAAAATATATTAGTCACTAGTGAAATATGTAATATAATATGTGCTAATTATTGCACCAAACAATTATTTTTAAAATTAATGAATCTGCCATTACATTTTTCAATTGATCAATGAATCGTTTCACATATGTCAATAGAAAGGTATTGACACTGTGTCTCTCTGTCAGTTCTCCGGTGATCATCACCCTCGACAGCGACAGCAGCCACGACGACATCACCAACAAGAACAACGGCAGCGGCAGCAGCAGTCCGCTCAGCAGCCAGCAGACCGTCGACTTCTCGGACCTTCCTCCTCTCCCGTTGGTGCATTCTGCCGACGTGGGCGGGGCCTTGAACGCAGAAATTGGCGAGCTTCCCGTTGACATCCTGGATCGAGGATCTGATGGGTCGGAGACCGAGCCGGCCGGCCAATCTGAAGCTGCGCGCCCCATCGCCCTTGACAACAGCGACAACAGCGATCACGATGTAGACGTGGAAAACGTCGAAGAGAGCGGTTCCCTGCTGGGATCGGACGATGATTATAAAGGACCAATGACACAGGCTGATACAAATGCTAATCAGAGAGAAGCAGCGACTCTGGACGGTCCAACCGGTGAGAACGATGTTGCCACAATGAGGAATCTGGTTTGCAAAAGACACTCTGAGGTTTTGAGCTCTGACAGCCATCTGCTGGCAGCCATCCTCAATGACCTGAAGGGAATCGCTGCACCTAAATGTGATCATCCTTTGAATTTTGGGCCCAACTGCTCATCCGACAACCGCAAAAAGCGTTTTAGGGATCAGTGTGAGGTCAGTCAGTCTCATTCAGGCCTGGACGACTGGTCGGCTCAGACGAGACATCCCAACCCCGATTTGCCTGAAGAGCGACGGTCTAACGACATCAAAGACCAAAATCAAGGCTTTGACTTGTCGACATGTCGTACCTCCAACCCCCCCCTACCTCCTCTTGAGCGGCTGAAGGAATGCAGGGTCAGAGAGGAGGGCAGGGACGTCCCTCCACTCCTGAAACAGGCCAGTCCTGTTAGATCATACAACAGAAACACGCCGCCGCCATTGAAACACAAAGATGCTGGGAGCCCACACCTGTTACCCACCTCTCCTATTGACCTGCACTCACCTCACGCCTCGGTTGACGCTGAACCAGTTTGTGTAAATTCTCATGTTGACCTCAACTCAAATCCCACTATTTCCCCCATTGACTCCCATTTGGGTGCTGAGCTGCCTAAAGATAACCAGGTCATCCCTCCCATTTCAGCACTGAAGAGGCATTTTACGAGGACTTTGGCACTGAGAGGAGAGCTGATCTCTTCTGGCAGCACTTCAGCCTTTGACATGCATTCTTCCTCTCATTTAGCACCCATTGACTCACATTCAACTGTTTCTGAAGTTAGAGCATTGACCATTGGCACCCATTCCATGAGTCACAAACCTCCCATTGATTCCCATTCTTCTTCTGAGTCTGAAAAAAGGCCCACAAGTGCTGATTGCTCACCACATCTTGATTTTTTTCATTCTTCAAAGTTACATTCCAGCCGTGATAGCACAAAGGAATCTTCTGGTCCAAGATCCTCTCCCGTTGACTTGCATTCTGTGAATTCTTTATCCCCCACTGATTTTCATTCAGCCAAGACTGGCTGGTCCAAAGAAAAGCCAGTTCACACGGACTCTACCTCCAGAGGTTGCAGGAATAAGACTCTGAATCTAAATTCCTGTCAAATAGCACCTGTTGACCTCCATCCTTCCAGCAATGTTTCTGCTGAAGGCCCGCCGACAAGTAGTGATGTTTTCTCAGGAGCCAACTGCAATGACACATCACCTCCTGTTTTTGTTTCATCCATTCATTCCAGGACATGGAATCCCTCTTCACCCATTGACTCACACTCTTCCAGTAAGAGAGAGAACCTGTCAGAGAGGCTTTCACCCTCTAGAGTTAGCTCAGTGCCAACAACAGCTCCCAGCGGCAGATTGTCACCCATTTATGTGCACCCTAGAAGTCCCAAATCTACCGTTGGCCTCCATACTTCCATTACAGCTTCAGACAGACTGACAAACAAGGCATCGCCATTAGTCAAAAATGAGGAACGGTTGTCTCATTGTCGCCTGCCACCCATTGATTTACATTGTACAAGTCCTGTGCCACCCGCTAACATATATTCTTCTAGCTTTGTCAGCACCATGGTTGACCACCACTTGAACCACACAGCCTTATCCTCTTCTACCTTTCAAACATCACGTAGAAAGTGCAGTTCGCAGTCCGAACCTACTGTTGAATCCCATTTAAAACTTCTCCACCCCACTGACTCGGATTCAAAACCTCACAACCACTTTGATCCTAGTTCAAACCCACAGTTCCCCATTGACACCTGCTCAAAACATAATCTCCCCATTGACTCTCAGCCAGCTGTTGACTCTCATTCAGAAAACTCTCTAAGAGACAATCACATCATGTCTTCCCCTCGGTCCGTTGAGAACCATTGGAACTCAAACTCCTCCATTGACGCCCATTCGGACTCTCAGTCGCCCGTTGACGAACGTTCAGCCAGCAGCGTCTGGAATACACAAACACACTCTGCCACGTAGGACACACACGCCTGAAATAAAAAGATATTTCAATGTTTTACAGACTTGATGGGTAAAATTTAAGGAAAGAACTGCTGATTTTTTTAATTATTTTTTTTTTACCTCTTAGTATTTTAGTTAAATTGTTCATAAGATAAACTGTGTCCATGGAAGAGTTTCTGCCCATGTCGTCCCTGTGGCCAAGTTCTTAACACTGTTTGATGCCGTGTGTCTGTGTAAGAAAGGTAGTTTAAATAATTATTTTCAAATGTGACTTGTAGTTTTCACGGGCTGGGACGAAGATATATTGGTCCACAAGTACTAATGTATCATTTTATTATATTTTTTTATTATCATTCTAATTGGCACATAATCAGCCTTTTTTTGTTGCAGCAGAGGGGAGAAATAAAGCAAATTCAATTTTTACTATTAGGTTTCAAACGACCACTTGAGTGGTATGTAATGTGATAATCACGAGGGAAATTTATTAAGGGATGAAAAAGGGACTGCCAAGTTATTTTAGTTGTTGAATTCATGGTTTAATGATAATTATTGATGAGTGGTCCCAGCCCTAGTTGATGGACAAGACACGAAACAATCTAAGCCCACTGACTTCAGCAGGCCAAAACAATAAAGGACCATTCCAACGTGATGCCAGCTCTGATTCCTGCATTTTTACCATTACAAATATGATCTAAAAATGTATTTGTAATCTAAAAAAAAAATGAAAATGAAAGTAAAAGTGATATAAATCTAATTTGATGTAGGACAAGAGGAAAACAGCAACATCATTTTGACATTGACAGAGGAATTCAGGAGGTAAACAGAAAACTGCATCTTGTTGGAAATATCCCTCAAAAAATGAGATTTAGCTGCAGTATTGTGTGTGTGTGTGTGTGTGTGTGTGTGTGTCTGTGTGTGTGTGTTCATTCTGTAGTAAAACAATAAAGGTTTGGTCAGAAAGTGAGCCGGTGTTTTGGTAAACTGACTCTTTATAAAGGCTTTATTCGTGTTAATAACTCCTTTACTAACGCGTCAGACAGAAAACTGGTCAAACTGTGTCCGAATGTTTTCTTTGTCTTGTATGTTACTAAATTGATCCTCTTTGGATTTTATAATGTTTGTGTTTGTACATTAGTAGATGTCACTTTGGACATTTTGCACAATTTTTAACATTTATAACTCTAGACTTATTATTGATACTCGTGTATCAAATCCCCTTGCTTTCACATTAAATATAATTTACTGTGTTATGTAGCTGGAACATTTCCCTTTGAATAACGTTTCATAAAAGATGTCCCCAGTAACTAGTAACACTAGTAAAATCTGCAGTTTTCACCATGAAACACTAAATCAAACACTTCAGTAAATTTAGGATTTCAGACTTGAGGTGCAGCTTGTGTTTCTCACCACCAGATGGAGCCTTCACTTGCTTTTTAATCTCCTCGTCCTCGTCTTTCTCCTCCTCACACCTCCCTAGTTTACTTCTTCTCTCTTTTCTTCCACCTCCGTGTCCTTCCCTTTCTCCTCCTCCTCCCTCCCAGCCTCCCAGTCCTCCTCGCGTCTCGCCGTCAGAGGAAGAGAACTGAGAGGGATAATGAGCCTCGGGGGAGAGACGGAGAGCGGCTCTCCCTCACTAATTAACACTATCAGGGTTCGATTAAATGGCTGTTAAACACAGACTGTGGTGAATCAGTGCCAAGCCCCGACTCCGGTCAAAGAAAGGATGAGGGAGGAGGTCGGCCACAGAGAGAAGTAAAGGAGAAAAGGAGAGGGAGGCGACACTTAAAGAAAATGAGAAGACAATAAAATAACTGCTCTAATAACGCTCAGCCGAATCGTCCATCCGTTCTGTCCCTGAAGCAGCAGAGAGGACAAACTGTCTTCACCAGGCTGAGGAAGTTTCCTGTGTCCACAGAGACAGATAAAGGACATTAATGTCATTGGAACAGCTGCCTGTGCAGACAGTTCTCTAAGAAAAAAAAAAGACGTTTGAGTTTGGGAATTTACATTTGTTAAAATGGATGAAGGAAGGATGGACGTTAAGAGACGCTGCAGATTGAGATTCTGAGTTTGTCTGGAGGCTGTGACGGCTGATCTCAACAGATAGAAACACTTTGGCTCCACCACAAAACCAAAGTGATGAAGAAAGTAGAAAGTTTATATAGTTTCATATTGTCTTCTGAAGCTTCCTACAAACTGTTCACTATGATACTAATAGTTCAAATGTGAACGGCTCCATTTACAGTAAATATAAAATTATTATTCATTTATCGTTGGAAATGTTATTAACTTTTTTCCAGTTTCATGTTTCAGGTACAGCTGACAGAGGAGTACTGTACTTAAGTTCAATTGTAATGTACTTATACTTTTCTTGAGTATTTCTTTTTTATTTTACTTCTTCTACTCCACTACATATGTGAGGGAAATAATTATTTGACAGCTTTATTTACTTTTCAGTTTAAATTATTGATAGAAAATATAAATCAATTAATAAGTTATAATGTGTTATTATAGATCAAGCTGCCCGACAGAATATAAAGTCATAAAATGAGCTCCAGCTTTACCTGCTGCTGCAACATTAATGCATCAATAGTTATAATCCAATAATATCATATATATATATATATGTATATAATCCATTCTGCATAATGAATACTTTTCCTTTTGGTACTCTTAAGTATATTTTGATGCTAATATTTGTACATGTAACAGAGTATTACTACACTGGACAGTAAATCTGAATACTCCCCCTCCTTTCATGTTACAATAGAACATAACTGGAATGAATTAATTCAAAGTGTACCAATTCAACACTGTTGTTATTTTCCTAATAATAATTCTAATTAGTACCAAATTGCTTTTCAGAGGGAATTATCTGGACAGAATAAAGCGTTTCGATCACGGCTCCTATTCCTTCAGCTTCAGAGTAGATTCACTGAAACCTGCTTTATCTGCACATTTATGACACAGGATGAGAAACATCAGCCGGCCACGTCACAGCTGTCTGTGTCGAAATGTGCCCCCCCCCACCACCACAGGCCACGCCCACATTCTAGAACACTGGTGGCGGGCCATTGTTAGCGCTGTTGCCAGGCAACACGGCGCACCGTCGTCAGGGACAACCAGCCTCTCTGTCTCTCTGATAGCAACACCATTACTGAGATGACAAGCCCACACACACACACACACACACACACACACACCAACACACTCACACACACCAACACACACACACACACACACACCAACACACTCACACACACCAACACACACCAACACACACACACACACACACCAACACACTCACACACACACACACACCAACACACACCAACACACTCACACACACACACACCAACACACACACACACACACACACACACACACACACACACCAACACACACACACACACCAACACACACACACACACAGCAGCTTCCATCTTGTGGCAGAACATTTTCACACAAACACACAAAAACATATTGTTCATTTTCATGCTCTCCCTGTTCACACACACACACACTCACACACACACACTCACACACACACACACACACACACTCACACACTCACACACTCACACACACACACACAGTATTGTATGATGCAATCACCTGACATCCATCCAGTGTGTGTCTCTCACGCTGCTGGCAGCTAATCTTTGAAATGCTTTATTATAATTCAGCACATGAGGAGGTCACAGAGACAGAATACATGAGGAGGAGGACAGACACACAAACAAACGTCCCCTTCCTCCCTCCCTCCCCCTCCAGCCTCACCCCTCCCTGGGAAAAAGGAGACGTTTTGGTTTCAGTTCCCACGAAGAGGCAAGGGAACGTTTTCCTCATGATGCTCAAAAATAAAGGAAGGAATAAAAATAAAAGACATATTTCCAACACGTCTGTGAGTGCAGACACTTTGACACAATCACGCTTTAAAAGGTTTCTCAGAACATGTTGGTGTCAAAATTAAGTCCACGAACGTGTTGGAAATGACATGTTTTTAGCGTGGAATGTTCTGATCTGATCTCTTTCAGTTCAGTTTGGTTCCTTTTTGTCCCGGAGTTCAGCTCAGAACATCTGAGCTTCCCAGAAGATCCAAAGGTTCCCTGTGAGTTCCCGCACAGCATTCAAACTGCAGGTGGATTCTCCTGTTGGGTTTCCTGTTAGTCACCATGTGGTACAATCTGCATTCATACAAGAACAGAGAAGCTGGTTCTGAACTCTCTTTGAGGTCCTGGTGAGGGTTTGACCGATAGAGACCTTAGAAATCCCAATGTTTGGGACTGGAAGTGCCAATTTAGAGCCAGTATTCAAAGTGAAACGTCACCCAAAATGTGTCTTTAATCAAACACGGTTCTTTGTAAAGACAGAACTTACACACCTTCCACTGCCACCTTTTACACAAATACAAAAATACAACAAAGTGAGTTTTTCCAGTCTGCTTTAATTTATATAAAACCAACTGGAAGTATGACTGCGCCCTGAGAACTTTCCATTGAAAACAAACACAGACATTTAACTCCTCCTTTAGGCAGAGGAGTGAGTTAGTAAATAGAAAATCGAAACACCAGATTCCATGAGAAGCTCTGGACCATCTAGAGAGTTAAGAAGCAGATCATGTCGTTCCAGCATGAACACAGCCAAGTAAAAATCAATCAAGGTGCCATTTAAGTTCTTGAGGAGGAGGTAGACAGAAGAGACAGATAACAGTGATGTGGTAATTGTAGTCCTACTGTGGTGAAATTGTAGTCCTTAATAACAGTCCTGGATCACTTCCTGCTGAGGTCAGTTTGCACTCCCTCTGTGGTAAAGTTTTTCCTTTGAGGTTAACTTGTCGTCCGGTTTTGGTCAAACTGTAACAGTTTCTGTGGTGACAGCAGTGGTCCACTTGAAGCCTGAATCTTTCTGGTTTGGCTACGACGGGGTTTTGTGATTCGCTAGGAGGAGGAGGAGGGGGAGGAAGAAGAGGACGGAGGAGGCAGTTTGATCACAGATGGTGAATGTTGTCTGTCATATTGGATGGATGGTAAAGGTGGAAAAATCTTTGTTAACGACTTACGAGCATCATTGGGACACTCAAGACACTTTATTACAGAGTTGGTCGTGGGAGGGTTAAAAATACTGTGCATTGACAATGTAACACCATACCCATTACATTTGGGTTTAATCACCTTAAAGGATGGGCTTTTGCTAACAGGAGAAGTCTATTTTTGTTTGGTTCTCGGGCACTTCCATTAAGTGACAAATTGGATAAATCTGAGATTTCCGAAAAATCAGAAATCATCAACTGGTAATTACTCTGTTTTTTGGCCCTGTTCCCAATCAAAGCCCTTCTATAGAGTATTTGCTGATACAGAGTCCGATCTGATACTTAAATTTACCTAAATGTTGATTAAATATGAATCTGACACATTGAAATAACAGCTGGTGACTACGAAATTAGGCACACCTTATTTTTCAAGAGCTACCTGATCCACATGCTGAAGGTTCTGGTTCAGAATCATTACGTTCATAAGCTTAAATTATTGATATGATATGAATGAAAGTCTAACTGGAGAATGAGGCGTAATGTGATCAGATAGAGAGAAGAAGTGTTGCTCTGTCGGAGTTGATGGAACCACAAAAACACATTAGTGTTGTTGCAGAGTGGAGCTTCTTCTTCTCTCTAAGTTTAACGTCATTTTTTTCTCAATTTACTCACAGAATTATCGTTAGGTAGCGACTTTATCATTTTAACTGCAGAAAGCAACGGTTAAAAATGTGAAGCTGCCAGCTGAATGTTTTGTATACTGAGCTTCGCTAATGAGTTGGAGTTGCAACACCAGCAGGCTGAGGTGGACAAAACACAGCAGAGTTCAGTAGGGAAAGGATTTGGATTGTGATCGACTTTATTTTAGCCGATATGATCCCTTAAAATATGACTTGATCAGCTCCTGATACTGATCCTTATAGTCACTTCGGGACATCTCTTGTTGTGGCAAGTCTTCTAACTTCTTTCAAAGAACTGCATGAAATCTGGACAGAACTAGATAACTTTCAATGGCGTATTTATTGACTCTGTGATCTTTCAATGTGACCAAACAACGTGACTCCGGTGAAGTTATAGATCTACCAAGGCTACATGAGCTACATTAGGCTGAGGTAAACTTCAGGTTCATGTTTAGGGTTGTAGATGGTTATCTATGCTGTCGATAACACCGATATGTCAGCAGGGGCCAGTCACATGACTTAATTTACCGAGAAGTACCGAACCTTCTTTCCCAAATCTGACATCTACTGGTGACGAGCAGGTAAAGAACTGCCCCTCTGCCATTGGTCAGGTGAAGTGATCAGTCATCATCTGACACCAAAGACTGACCAATAGAAGAGGACCAGCTCAATACTCCTTCAAGGAATGGGCGTTTGGTACACCTTAAGTATTTTGACCCATGATGCATTTATTTTCCAATTATAGGAGGTTGTACTGTTGATCATCTAGTCAAGCCAGCAGAGGCTAAACTCTGATTCTGACTCTGCTGATTCCTGTTGACCTGTGACCAGGCCGCCTCCTCCTCCTGTCCTCCCGTTCCCTGTTCCAGTTGAGGTGGGATTTGTAGTCTTAAATTGTCATCCACACAGTATAAAATTGTAATCCTGTTTCAAACCATCTGGTTCAATTCCAGAAGTTGTTGTCCTTTTCTGAATGTATCCAACGTTTTGTAGTCCACGTGTTGGTGACTTCCTGCTCGGCCCGTAGTTGCGACTCTGTTGGCCGAGGGAAGGCTAGAAGAACCAACGAAAAGCCTCGCCGGTCGGGACGGAGGGAGGCCGCTAAGAATAAGAGACAAAGAAGAAGTGAGAGAGAGACAAACGTTTGTCTCTATGTGTTTGGAGGAGCCATTAAATGATCGAGCTCCCTCTGGAGAGCTGGATGTACTCAGCAAAGGTCAATCAGAATCAATCAATATGTTGGTGTGCTAGTGTCGGTGTAGGGCAGGTACAAACCTTCCTGAGCCGCCTCTCGAGACTACAGGGGTTTCACATTTTATACTCTATATAGACACGTTTCTAAACACAACCAAATCACACTGGATTTATTAAAATTTCACTTTTCTTTTGGATTCGACAGGACTGGACGAGACAAGGTGTCCTGTAAAGAAAAGCCCCCAGGAGGCTTTGCTGCTCGTTTCACAAAGTAAACTTTCTGATTGGCTTCGAGTCTGTCGGGTCGACATCAAAGAGAACGGAAGAGGGATGAGGCAAGAGTGGGAAACCACCTGCTAACACACACACACACACACACTCACACACACACACACATACACACACACATACACACACACACTCACACACATACACACTCACACACACATACACACACACACCCACACACATACACACTCACACACACACATACACACTCACATACACACTCACACACACACTCACACACACACACATACACACACACACACACTCACACACACACACTCACTCACACACACACACATACACACTCACATACACACTCACACACACACACATACACACTCACACACACTCACACACACACACTCACACACACACAGTGCTGTCACTTGCCGCTAGCCTCCACAGGTCCAATTAGTGTGTAATTGAGGAAGATTATGGCTGCTAATTCACTGTCTTTCTAACACTCACACACACACACACACACACCGTGTTTTAATGTGTGTGCTCATACCACGTGTGTGTGTCTGAGTGTGTGTGTGTGTGTGTGTGTGTTGATGCTGAGGGAATAATTAGCGATAGTTTGTGGAGATTCCCACAGGGATAGAGAGAGTGTGTGTGAGTGTGTGTGTGAGAGAGAGATATAGAGTTGTCGGTGAGGTCGAAAGCTTGTGTCAATGAATTATTGATCACTACTAATTCTTACTTACACACACACACACACACACACACACGCAGCAGTAGATAACAAATATTCTCCTTTCCCTCTCTCTCGACTCTCTATATCACTGTGAATCAGTGGAGGGTTGATGTGTGTGAGTGTGTGTCTGAGTGTGTGTGTGTCCTGGCTCACTTAACCCAGATGACTGCCAGTGAGGCGTGAGCTGGAAGGCATCGCTCACCCTGCTGAGTGTGTTAGTGTGAGATTGTGTGTGTCTGTGTGTGTGTGTGTGTGTGTGTGTGGATGCTGTGCAGATGGTGGGTGGTGAAAACCGAGAGCTCAGTCCCTGCTGAGGTCTGGCAGGCTGCCAACACACACACTCACACACACACACACACACTCACACACACACACTCACACACACACACACACACACACTCACACACTAACACTCTAACACACACACACACACTCACACACACACTCACACACACACACACACTCACACACACACACTCACTCACACACACACACACACACTCACACACACACTCACACACACACACACACACACTCACACACTAACACTCTAACACACACACACACACACTAACACTCTAACACACACTCTCACACACACACTCACACACACACACACACTAACACACACACACACTAACACTCTAACACACACTCACACACACACACACTCTAACACACACACACACACTCACACACACACACTCACACACACACACACACACACACTCACACACTAACACTCTAACACACACACACACACTCACACACACACTCACACACACACACACACTCACACACACACACTCACTCACACACACACACACACTCACACACACACTCACACACACACACACACACACTCACACACTAACACTCTAACACACACACACACACACTAACACTCTAACACACACTCTCACACACACACTCACACACACACACACACTAACACACACACACACTAACACTCTAACACACACTCACACACACACACACTCTAACACACACACTAACACTCTAACACACACTCACACAGACTAACACTCTTGTAAAATGTTTAAAGAAAAGATGAACACAACATTCTTTCCTCTGTGAGTGTGTGTGTGCGTGTGAGTGTGTATGCGTGCGTGTGAGTGTGTGAGGGTGTGTGTTTGTACGGCTATCTTTGTGAGGACCACCGCGGGTAATTAACCTTTGGAGTGAGGACCATTTTGCAAAGTGAGGACATTTAGGCCGGTCCTCACTTTATTTTCACTGTAATTGCCCCCAGAGGCTGTTTACATGCTTCTCTCAAAGTTTCAAGGAGGTCCTCAGAAAAGTGCAAAAATGAGTTTGTGTGTGCATCTCTACGTGTGTGTACGCAATCTGAATCCACACACTTTTTGCTCCCTAGCGCCCTCTATTGAAATTGCTGATGTATTGCACCAGAGGAACTTAAACTAGTAAAAAAAAAGAGAAAGACAGTCACATGTTTTTCTAAGGTAAAATTAAATAGATTATATGAAATTATATAATAATCTAATTATGTATAATTATATTTATACTTTAAAATATGTATAACACGTTTAGACTTTGTTTTACTCACTCATATCATTAAATCACTCTTTAATCATAACATTAAACAGTGGAAAGGATTCTCAGAACCTGCCTAAAATCTACTTTCAATGTAAACTGCTCCATTTTTAAAATTCCAAATTGACTTTATCTCCATATATAGCCTACTTTGGAGTAATTTCTGATATATTACAGCCAACAGGTTTCAGTCTCTGTTTTACCACTCAGCATTTAGTAAATGTACAACAAAAGGGCACGTGTGTTGGTCAGCAATATACTGTGTTCATGTTGACAATAGGTGATGTTTCACATCCTGGTGTACTTTTAGTGGGAGGACTGTGTTTTCCTTAATATTTAGACATCAGCCCAAACATTCAAATTATGTTATCATATGCATACAATATTTATGGAAGGGTTCAATTCCAATAGCACATAACTACTGCTTTTGTCAGATGAAACTGGGTGTTAGTGGAGAGTGAGTGCTATTTTACCTAATTTCCCTTTGGGGATGAATAAAGTAATCTATCTATCTATCTATCTATCTATCTATTTTACACAAGCAAAAGCCTCTATCTGCTAAAATAAACTAAATCTTTCTAACATATCTACTTTTGGGTTTATTGTATGCATGCATGTTCTGGTAGCATAAATAATGCAAACCACATGGAAGCAAATTTCCAGAAGAAGGAAGATTCCTATTGATAATATATTGAATTGTTACAGAAACTTTGTTTTATCTGAGCAGCTGTAGGTTTTTGACATACTGGTCAAAAAGTAATACTGCTACTAATAAAACTGGACCTAATCTAATCCTTGTAAATGATAATATGGTATTCATCACAGAACCCAGTGAACATGTTATTTACTAGTGCACAGAAGTTTCATCACTTAATGTGAGAGTGATTTAGAGATTAAAAAGGAAGCTAGGTTACCTAATATAACATAGGTGCTAGCTGCGCTCACACAACAAAGCTAACATGACTTTATGCCTTTTTTTCCTAATTCCAGCCTCAGATGTACATTGTGTTAAGTGCTAATTAGCAAATGTTAGCACACTAACCCTAACCCCTAACCCCAACCTTTACCCCTAACCCTTAGCATGACCTAAGTCCTAATGTTATCTGATACTAAATGCATTGCATAAAAATGGAAGGCTTTACTATAGTAACTGCAGTATGACGATTGAAACTACATTTCAAATTTTTTTTCACATAACATTGTTCTTCCACTCTTAAGTGCATGAAGTTTTACATATTAATGTAACAGTGACAATGACAAGATACAATTAATGACATCACTTCACAACACCAGCCAACACTTTGGACATTCCCGTATCTGCTTTGTTTTCCCTACCATATTAACTCCTGTCATTTCAGATCCAGGCAGCTGGATCTGATCCCCATCACCTGACCTCCCCCGCCTACCTGCATCCCCCTTTCCCACTTTTCCCATCACTCCTGCAGTGTACATTCCAGCACTTTCCCATTAATTCTTTATCAGATTGTCTATTGTGCTTCGACCTTATCTTTCCAGCCATCTTGCCTGCCTGACCTGGCCTGCATGATCCTGCATTGACTTTTGCATGTTTTTGACCACAAGTAAACATTAACTTTTTACTTAACCGGTCTGTCTCTGATTCGTGCATCTGGTTTCAAACCTGTTTCTGTTCTGAGCCATTACTTATTTGGAGAATTATCTAATTTTGTGCTCAAGACAAGTAATCCCAGGGTAAAATAAGAACAGCAGAAGCAGATGACAAAACTAAATGAAACTGAGAGGAGTTGACGGTAGGGACAAACTTATTAGATATATAGAACACAAAATGTTTAGATATCAACAGTAAAGTAAATATTTGATCTGTGGTCTTTTATTAGTGATACAAATAGGAGAATAAAAACTTAAATGTCCACTGTATTTGATATAATGGGAAATATGTTTGAGAAAGCAATCCACAACTTTGATGATCTTTTCCTACAAAATACTTTGTGTTAATTCACCTCAGCTGCATCTAAACTATCTACTGGCCCTGCTCACATTATCTACATGTGTGGACACAGCACTGAGGCCTGACATAGAAAAGGGAAGGGGGATTTTTACCTACATAATTACTTTCATAGACATGCTTTAAGAGAACAGTGCTTTAAAAGATAATGCTACTGTATTTCAGAAATACATTTTTCTTTGGTAACCTATTAATTAAAACATATATACAGTGCAAAGTGAAAGCATGTGCAGCTTTACTTCTCAGCAGCTACAGGGCAGGGATACAGTACAGGATCTGATGTTCACGGGGCAACTGGAGTGAGTGGAAACCCACTCCAAATTCATATTTGGACAGTTAACTGTGGCATCACTTTCAACAACCAGTCTCAGTGTCCTGCCTAGCGGTCCTGGCAAGGCTACTGAATGAGACAAGCTAGCAGGCCTCAGCCTCTCACAAACTGTGGTAGCCACTGAGTCCCCTCCACAGCTGTATCATGCAGTGTGGCTGTATATGGCTTGGTCACATGGACATGGTAACTTTCTGTCTGCCATATGTAGGTTGGACACTTTGAGGAAGTGACTCTCTGATAAAGTGTTAACTGGAGGAAGCATAGAGGCTCTGGGTCCCCTTCTATCTCCTAGTTTCTCAGTGGTACCTGCAGCTGGTCTCGGGAGTCTCTGTTCCTACACAATAACTCACGTAGTAGTAAAATTATGTTCATATTATTTTGCTAGCTAGCTTTACATTAGCCTGCATACTTGTAACTCAGGATCCTTACCAAAGCTGGTCATGGGAAAAAATGAATATCAGGTTTTTTTGCTTTCACTGCCTCCTTACTGTCAACAGCAATGTTAAATGAGTAACAACTCAAACCTGCGGATGTGAGGGTCTGCATGTGTTTGAAAATAATGAAAAAAGGAGACTAAATCTCCAATAAGGGGAGTGAAATGCAAAGAAAATAACTGAATATAACATATAATCATAACACTAATTACAGGTTAGGATGAAAAGCAAACAAACCTACCAGAGACTCAAATTAAGCTGTTAATTCATTCTGGTGTATGTAAAGTGAGTTAGTCATCAATTTTCACTCACTTTTCATTCTTATTATAACTTTATCAAGCTGAAGCAGTGAACTGGACTGTATTATATTGAAAGATGTTTCTGATGTTTGACCCCTCATGTGATATATATACACATCAGTGGTGGAAAGTATCAACGTACATTTGCTCAAGCACTGTACTTATTTTACAATTAAGAATACAGTTTTGTTAGTTTATGAGTATTTCCATTTTATGCTCCATTATACTTCTTCTACATTACATTTGTTAATTTGTTGATAACTTTAGTTACTGGTTACTTTACAGCCAACAAATAAATTATGTATAATTGCAGGTTAAGATTTGTACTATTTACTTTTAGTATTTTAAGTACATTTTACTCATAATATTTTTGTACTTTTACTTAAGTAAAATTATAAATGCAGGACTTGTTACCATATTTAAACATTGTGGTTGATAAAAGTGTTTCTTTGCCTTATTTTGAACACTTTAGCCTGTAAAACAGGCCTGTGAGTCAGATTTGAGAAGTGCAGAATATTGTGGTGACCTGGCTGCCCACAGCTCAGACTTAATTAATGGCCCATCAAGGGGAGGCCACGCCCCCTGAACCTGGCTGCTGCTGCCTCAGTGCAGACCGTGCTCACGGTAAACTGCCCATCCCCCACCTTTCAATCAACACGGAGCAAGATTTAGTATGCAAGAGCATAGCAGAAGCCTGGAGAGATTTACCAGAAGAATTGAAAGACTAAGATCTCATCATAACCAATGTGAAAGGCGGATTTCTTCACCAGTTTCAGCGCAGGTAAGATTTTTAGATGTTTTTGCTTCCACATGTTAACTGTGCAAAATTGTTTTGTGAGTAAGAAACTAATGACACTTAAAACATTTTAGGAATTGTCAAGTTTAAGTAATTTTCAAGTACTAAGTTTATTTTTGTGACTATAGTTCTTTAGTATGCATTCTTAACACGGAGTGAGGCCCTTTACATCTTTCCATCTGCTTCTCTAAAAAATTGTAAGTCACCAAATGTTAGTGTATTACATAGTATAATTATAGTGTAGTATTACATCTGTGTGACAGTTTAGAACAGTTTGCTATGCATTGAAAAAAGAGTATTATAATGCAGTTATTGTGCCAGTAGTTTAGCCTGAACTGTGAACTAAATACTTAAGTTGAAATGCTGTTTTAAGACACCAATCACTCTGTAGAGGTGAGGTACACCTGAAAAGTCTTGGATAAAGATGCAAAACAGTCTTTTTTATTTATTTTGATAAAATTCCCAAAGCAGCTTGGCTCTCATGGTTAGTTTATCAAATTGTTTCTGAAATTAGTTACATTTTGCCAGCAGCCTGCAATCAATTTCACAAAGTAACTGAATAAAATTACAAACACTTATTTTAGTATGTATACATGTACAATCTAATACAATCCATTACAACTGTGCTGCCATGAAGTTGATTTTTATGATACAAGGTTCATCATATTATCAGTTGTCTTATTTGACACTTTTAAAGAGGTGTTAACTAAACTTTATATTTTAGCATAAATACATACATATTGATTAGTAGTGTTGTACTGGACTACATTATATTCAGAGGTGTTTCTAATATTCCGTTCACCTCATGTATCTAAATAAGGAGGGCAAAAAAATTGTCTTTTGTCAGTATAATGTAGTGAAGTCAACACCACCTTTAACTGTGACCTCAGTAGTAAACACAGAACTGAATTGACACATTTCTGACAATGTCAGCAAAAACTTAACAGCTTTGCAAAGGTAGATGTTATGGCAGAGCTGTTGTACTGAATTAAAGTAGACTGTACAGGTGTACTGAATAGTGGCTTCTGAGTATATAGTTTATCGTAGTATCTGTAAACAAAGCACATAGCATATTGTCTAATTGGAGACTTCAGATGTCTTGGAACTGATTATTCATACAGAGCAAATTCACTAAATGCAAACATGACTACAGAGTGTGGACTGTAACCTCATGTACTTATGACAGGGTGTTCAATTCAGTTTTTAACATTTTCACTTATACATGAATCAATATGAAAGATCTTTTTTAAATGTAGTATATAATTAATATATGAAATGTCAATGAATTGACATGAAAAGATTATTGCAACAGTAAGACATCACTGTCCAGTTGTTACTAAATAACTTGCTGTTTCTTGTGTCCTGTGACTGGAATTATTTTTTTGAAACTGTTTCAGAAGATAACATGAAATAATTTTCAATCTTCTCTTTGTTGTTAGGTCCAGGAAGAGATGGCTCTGGAACCAACACAGGTATGTGCCTCTACAAACTCCTGACCATGATACAGACTTCTTTCTTCACTGGAGTAGTCGGCAGTAGGTCTAATTCAATGTTGAGGGACAAAAACTCGGGACAGATAATACAAACAGGATTCCAGATCTGGAGTCATTGTAAATTAGGGATGGGAAAAATAAACGTTTCTTAGATGAATCATGATTCTCTCTAAAACATTTCTTCTATGTAGACAGAACTTAATCTGAATGAATGCTGTTTCTGAAGTTTAGGCTGCCAGTTAAATAGATTACTGCTCATGTCAGGCCAGCTACATTTATGTAGCCTACAGTGCAAGTTACATTTTACAAGGGGTGGGCTAAAGAGCTGACTGAATGGGATGTTGCTCAGCACAAGCCAGTCGGCTCCTTGATCTTAGTTAAAAAGTTTAATTTACCAGTCCTTACAGCCCTCTGCTAAAAAACTCACACACACTTTTATTCTAATTTGGGTATTAATGATTAAATTATGATGAGTGTGGTCATACACAAAGTAAAAATATGGAAATCAAAATTAATATCCACAAAGACATACTGAGAATTGTTTTGTTATCTAATCATACCACCCTGAATTGTGACGGATTCCCAGCCCCATCATCACTCATTTGAAACATAAGGAATGACTATAATGTCTATTTTCTCATGATGTCATCATATTCTTCTTTTTGCTTCCAGTTGGACAATATCCACGAGAACAGTGACTCCTTTGAATTTGAATTATTCAGCCATACAGGATCGGACCCAGAGTACAATCCACCTCAGACTGTGTCATCGTCCAGTGATGAGGAAGATTTGAAAAGCCCAGAATGTGAGAAGTTGTCCAGTGATGATGATCTCAAAGGTCCGGACACAAATTTGACAGAAGATGAAGATCAGCAAAGAGGCAAGTGCACTACTCAAAAATACAAGAACACCACAACTTATGGGAAAAGAAAGGGAAAACAAAAGCTGAACAAAGCAGGTAGTGTGACATCAACTGTGACAATAAAAACTTGTACAAAAAGGGAAGACAGCAAACGAGCATGGGACAAAAGGCATTATTGTCTCTACTGTGGTCAGTCAAACTTGAAGATGGCGAGGCATTTGCAGAGAAAGCATATGGAGCTCAAGGATGTAGCCTATGCCTTCAGCTTTCCATTAGGATCAAAAGAAAGAAAGGTTCTTTTGGAACAACTGCGCAATAAAGGAAATTTCAAGCACAATTCCAAAGTCCTGGAAAAAGGCAGAGGACAACTTGTGACATGGAAGCAGCCCTCTGATAAAGCGTCTTCTGTTCAGGATTATTTGCCTTGCCCATATTGTTACGGAATGTTTTCTAAAAAGGATTTGTGGAGACATCAGTCCTCATGCAGAAGTAAAAAATCATGTGTGAAGGATGACACAAAAAAGACAAGAAGAAGAGTACAAAGTCTTGCTGCAAGCCTGCTTCCAATAGTAGCTTCTTCCAGCGGATGTCAGGATGTTGTTAATAACATGCGACAAGATGATGTGTCCTTTCACATCAGGAGTGATTCTTTGATTTGCAAATATGGTGAATCACTTTATGCAAAACATGGGCGTATGAAGTCAAGGCACCAGTACATTGCACAAAGAATGAGAGAGCTTGGTCGATTCATGTTGGTTGCTAAAGATATGGACAAAACAGTGACGGGTCTTCAAGATGTATGTACCCCATCAAAATATCAGCTTGTTATCAAGGTGGCTAAGAGACTTACAGAGTTTAGTCCAGGCAAAAATGAGTATGGAAAACCTTCCAAAGCAGTCAAAATTGGATTCTGTCTTAAAGGAGCTGTGGAGGTCCTGATTGGACAGACTCTTATGAATGATGATGACCTGGCAGAGAAGGCAGCAAAAAAGTTCTTGGAACTTTTGGAAAAAAACTGGAAAAATCATGTTTCTGTCAATGCTCACCAAACTATACAAGAAAAGAGATGGAATAAACAAGATGACATCCCCCTCACCAAAGATGTGATGACTCTGAGGAACCACCTCAGGATGGTGGAAGATGGAGCAAAGGGGAAACTGACGCAACAGCTGTGTTTAACGGCATACAAGACGTTAAACGAGACGGTTCTTGCGCAGCTCATTGTCTTTAACAAGCGGCGTGAAGGGGAAGCGTCACGCTTGACTCTTGAGACCTACAAGAAAGCAAACACAAATCCCATAAATGAGGACATTTATGAAACCCTGTCACCATTAGAGAAGGAGCTAAGCAAGCTACTAACTCGCATTGAAGTCCGGGGAAAAAGAGGCAGGAAGGTCCCTGTTTTCTTGACTGACAGAATGAAGGAGTCAATTGATTTGTTGATTGAAAGGAGAGATGAAGTTGGCATACCTGCTGAAAATCCTTACCTTTTTGCAAGACCTGGTGCAATGACAAACATACGTGGATGTGACTGCCTGCGAAAATATGCAGACGAAAGCAAAGCAGAAAACCCTCAGCTCTTGAGATCAACCAAATTAAGAAAACAGGTTGCCACACTCTGCCAACTTCTGGATCTTAGTGAACAAGAGCTGGAACAAGTTGCAAGGTTCATGGGGCATGACATCAGAGTTCACCGTGACTTTTACAGACAGACAGACAAAACCTTTCAAATTGCCAAGATAAGTAAACTTCTGTTTGCAATGGAGCAAGGCACTGGGACCTTAAAAGGGAAAAACCTCAATACAATTGATCTTTCTGTCCATGGTATGTATGCACTGTAACTGTCCTTGTTTTGTCCTGCTCTTTTTTTATTGTCAGGACATAAACATTATTCTTGAAGGTCTAGTACAACATCCAAGGATTTCCAAGGAGGTCACTGACTATTTTTTAATCTACTATAGCTGGACAATATCATTCTCATTCAACATTAATAAAAAAACATTTTCAGTCAAACTGTAGATACACAAATATGTTGAACAACAAAAAGGAAATTAGGCTATGAAAGGGGACAGTAAATGCTTGTATCAGCAAAGGAGTGTTTTGGTGGGAAATTGGGATTGCATATAGTGAAAATAGTGTTAGAATAAAAACTGGTCCAGTCTTTTTTTTTTCTGACTACTGAGTACTAATATTTGATCTTTATCTTGCATAGATCCCGCATCAACCTCTGAGAGTGTCCCACACAGAGGGAAAAGAGGCAGAGAGGATGATGAGGGTACATTTTTGACAATAAGGACGCTCCCCAGTTTAAACCTATGTATATAAACACTGCTTAACTCTCTGCTATCAATACTAGCACGAGGCTTCACTTTTTGTTTGCTTTTGTTTTTCAGATGAAGGTTCTGACCTCTCCTCTTCACAGATACCAGGCCCCTGCACTGAGAGAGAAGGTTCAGATATAGATGGTGAGTTAAATGGTATATCTTACGAAATGTACAAAAACTCCTCCCTTTAGTCAAAGGACACTGCTGGTTGTTTCTCATACTTTAACTCATCAGTTAAAAGAGAAGTAGAGCCCTATTTTAACCATGAGACTGATAAGAAATTTGCTCTTCGCTCACCGCAAGGTAGGAGGCAGAGTATAGTGCAGACACTTCTAGAGTCAAAGTGTAGTGCAGGTATACGTCATCAGTCATTCTGGCTACAACACATACAGCTGTTATGGCATTGGTTGCGCTTTGAAGGGTCAGCTAACCAAGTTCAAAGTTGAATTAATTTGAACTTTGAGCACAGGTTTTCAGATTTTAATACAAGCACTGGAATTCACATGAACCTTTTAATACCCATAAAAGCTGAGGTTTCACTAACGGGAGCTTATGTTTGTCTAATACTGTTGTAGATCAGAGCTCAAGAACAAGGCTTCCACCAAAGAAAAAAAAACTGAAGAAAGCAGTGGAAGAAAAGAGTAAGTTCTTTAAAATTGGCAAAAAAAGCATAATAAACTTAAAATCTATCATTAGGGTCAATAAATCTACATTGTGGTCTATGTATTGAATGTTACACAATCTACATGGCCTTCTTTGTCATTTGTACAGTCACCCAAAGAATGTTTGTTGTTGTGTAATTACTTAGTTGAGATGCATTTGTTATCTTCCACAGTTGAAAGTCCTACATCAACCTTTGAGAGTGCCCCACACAGAGGGAAAAGAGGCAGACGGGATGATGAGGGTACGTTTTTGACAATAAGGATGCTGTCCATTTTAAACCTGTCTAAATAAACACTGCTTAACTCTCTGCTATCAATACTTGCACGAGGTGTCACTTTTTGTTTGCTTTTGTTTTTCAGGTGAAGGTTCTGACCTCTCCTCTTCACAGAGACCAGACCCCTGTGCTGAGAGAGCGAGTTCAGACACAAATGGTGAATTAAATGGTATATATTATGAAATTTACAAAAACTCCTGCCTTTTGTCAAAGGACACTGCAGGTTGTTTTTCATACTATAAGTTAAATTATTGTCCCATTGGGATACAGTTATGAGTGAGAACAAGTTTGTAATGTTGAAGGACACTCTACTGCTTACAGTTTTGACTTTTGTAATTTAAAAGTTAGCAGCCAACTGTCTGTTGGTATTATCAGATTTTAGTATAAGCACTGGAATTCATACAAACCTTTAAAATCCATAAAAGCTGAAGTTTCACTAATTAACTAATTAAGTTTGTCTGATACTGTTGTAGATCAGAGCTCAGGAAGAAGGCTTCCACCAAAGAAAAAAAACAAACTGAAGAAGCCAGCGGAAGAAAAGAGTAAGTTCTTTAAAATTGGGGGAAAAAAGCATAATAAACTTCAAAGTTACCATTAGGCTCAATAAATCTACTTTAATGGTCTATGTATTGAAATGTACACAACCTACATTGCCTTCTTTGTCATTTGTAGAGTCACCCAAAGTAAAGGGCAGAAGACCATGGAGTGAGTCAGAGAAGAATGCGGTACATAAGCACTTGGCAAGGTTTATGGCAGAGCGCAAAGTGCCTGGAAAAACGGACTGCATGCAGTGTGTACAAAAAGAAAAGGCCTTGGCTCAAAGGTCCTGGAAAGATGTCAAAAACTTTGTGCACAACACAATTGTGACCCTTAACAGAAGATCTGCTTCACGCATTCTCGAGTTTTGAGAAGCCAATAGTTGATAGGCTGATGTTTCTGATAGTTTGATTGGTTCTGATTCAGTGTACAGTGGTGGAATTTAAGTACTGTACTTAAGTACAAATTTGAGGTATTTTTACTTTACTTGAGAATTTACATTTTTTGTTACTTTCTACATCTACTCCACTACATTGCTGAAGGAAACATTGTACGATTTTACCCCACATTTGTCTGACAACTTAAGTTACTAGTTACTTTTCAGATTATGTTTTTTATACCACTTCTTCATGCATCTACGGATGTGGTGATTTTAATTTATTTCTGATAAACTGGAGGATGTTTGGTTTTTTTGAGCTCATGAAAAGTTTTACATTGCATTACATTTTACAGATACATGTTTCTAGTGGTTCATAATACTTACAGGTAAGAGGTACTTATCTATAGTCAGTATACCTACAGAAGATGACGGTCAGCGCACGTCAGACGCTGACAACTGTACAGACCTACCACCTAAAAAAATAAATATCGGTTTAAGGGTACGCTATTTTTCGAATATTTTCACCACCTTACCTTGCCGTCAGACAGCCCTTTCTTTCAGCACTACATTTTCTCAAGCATAGAACTTCCATTTTCCTATATTTGAGTGAGAATGTGTATTACCAAAGGAAAGGGCTGTCTGATGGCAAGGTAAAGCAGTGAAAATATTCTAAATATAGCGTACACTTAAACTGATATTGATTTTATTAGGTGGGCTTTTTTTTAAGTGGCTAAAATAAAATCGCAGAGCATCCGTGTTGGTACAGAATCCTGCTTCTCCAAACTGGGGGGCCACTGTCATCTACTGTAGGTAATACATTGACTATAGATAAGTACCTCATATAGCCACACGTCAAACAATCCACACTGTCCCTTTAGTAGGATTTTGAATGAAGGACTTTTTGCAGTTGCAGTCTGGTATAAGTACTTCATGTTGTATCAGTTCTCAAACAAAATAAATGTAGTTCTGTCCACTGGAGTTGGCATTTCTTGCAGCTTTGATGGAAATTGTATATTTTATGTGTATTGCTACACATACACATTGTTTGGTTCATTTTAATCAGGCAGTAATTGTACATTAAAAGTATATCTGTATTTTTGTAAAGCAGTCACATTGATGGTCAACAACATTAATTTTGGGCATCCTGCTTATCTATGACCCTTAAACTGTGCAACTCTTTCCAAAACACATCCTGCCTGATTTATTATTACATTAGGTGTCTACACTGAAACATAAAATGGTAGCAAAAAATAACTACAAGCCAAATACAGAAAGTACTTAAACTCATTTATTCTGAAACGAACCCAATAGCACCCCCTATGAAAAGGTCCTCACTCCATTGGCAAAATGATTTAAAAAGGTGATTTTTTCCCTTCTTTTTTTTAAGGAACTGAGGTGGAAACTGGAGTCAGGAAGCCACCTAGTGTTGAAATGTAGCATCCATTTGTCTCTAAGTATAGCAGAAAGGGTGGTCCTCACTCCACGGGCTAATTTACCTGGACCTCACCTTGGTGCATTTACAGGAAGGTGTGTGTGTGAGTGTGTGTGTGTGTGTGTGCGTGTGAGTGTGTATGCGTGCGTGTGAGTGTGTGTGTGTGTGTGTGTGTGCGTGTGAGTGTGTATGCGTGCGTGTGAGTGTGTGTGAGTGTGTGTGAGTGTGTGTGCGTGTGAGTGTGTGTGTGTGCGTGCGTGTGTGTGTGTGCGTGTGAGTGTGTATGCGTGCGTGTGAGTGTGTGTGTGAGTGTGTGTGTGTGTGTGAGTGTGTGTGTGTGTGTGTGCGTGTGAGTGTGTATGCGTGCGTGTGAGTGTGTGTGTGAGTGTGTGTGTGTGTGTGCGTGTGAGTGTGTATGCGTGCGTGTGAGTGTGTGTGTGAGTGTGTGTGTGAGTGTGTGTGTGTGTGTGTGTGCGTGTGAGTGTGTATGCGTGCGTGTGAGTCTGTGTGTGAGTGTGTGTGTGTGCGTGTGAGCGTGTATGCGTGCGTGTGAGTGTGTGTGAGTGTGTGTGCGTGTGAGTGTGTGTGAGTGTGTGTGCGTGTGAGTGTGTGTGAGTGTGTGTGAGTGTGTGAGTGTGTGTGAGTGTTTGTGTGTGTGTGAGTGTGTGTGAGTGTGTGTGAGTGTGTGTGTGCGTGTGAGTGTGTGTGAGTGTGTGTGCGTGTGAGTGTGTGTGAGTGTGTGTGCGTGTGAGTGTGTGTGAGTGTGTGTGCGTGTGAGTGCGTGTGAGTGTGTGTGAGTGTGTGTGAGTGTGTGAGTGTGTGTGAGTGTGTGTGTGTGTGTGTGTGTGCGTGTGAGTGTGTATGCGTGCGTGTGAGTCTGTGTGTGAGTGTGTGTGTGTGCGTGTGAGCGTGTATGCGTGCGTGTGAGTGTGTGTGAGTGTGTGTGCGTGTGAGTGTGTGTGCGTGTGAGTGTGTGTGAGTGTGTGTGAGTGTGTGAGTGTGTGTGAGTGTTTGTGTGTGTGTGCGTGTGAGTGTGTGTGAGTGTGTGTGTGCGTGTGAGTGTGTGTGAGTGTGTGCGAGTGTGTGTGTGCGTGTGAGTGTGTGTGAGTGTGTGTGAGTGTGTGTGTGCGTGTGAGTGTGTGTGAGTGTGTGTGTGCGTGTGAGTGTGTGTGAGTGTGTGCGAGTGTGTGAGTGTGTGTGAGTGTGTGCGAGTGTGTGTGAGTGTGTGTGTGCGTGTGAGTGCGTGTGAGTGTGTGTGAGTGTGTGCGAGTGTGTGTGAGTGTGTGTGAGTGTGTGTGAGTGTGTGTGTGCGTGTGAGTGTGTGTGAGTGTGTGTGTGCTTCTGCCCTCACCTCCAGCACCCCCCCTCCTCCCCCCGGTTTCTTCTTCAGCTCTTCGCACTTTCTGAACTTGCAGATCTGGTGACCAGTCTTCCTGTTGCGGCAGGACGAGCAGACGCCGCAGTTGATCAGCCGCCTGCACGGCCCACACACGCCGCACCGCTTCCTCTTCCTCTTGGCCACCGCCCCCGACGACGAAGATGAGGACGACGACAAGGCCACGCCCCCTGCCGTCACCCCCGACGACGAGGGCGAGGAGGAGGGGCAGGGGGAGGAGTTGGCGTGCTGCTGGCAGTCCGTTAGCGCCCGCTGGCCGCCTGTCATCTGGAAGGCGCTGCTGGCATCTGAGATCCCGCCCCCTGTGGACCCCATCGCCATGACAATGACCCCGGGGGGTAATCCCAGCCCCCCCAGAAAGCTACTTCCCATCACCCCTCCCCCGTTGCAGCTCCCGCCCTCTGATAGGCCCATCATGTCTGGGTGGGCGTGTCCCTGTTTGTTCATGACGCCGCAGTCTGCCCCGCCGCCATAACCGGGGAGGAAGTTCCCGTTGCTAGGTGCCATGGGGTGATGATGTGCTGTTCCCTGTGCGACAGGAAGTGAGGAGGCAGTGTGTCCGTGTTTTTCAGCTCCTCCCCCCTCACTGCTCCCTCCACCGCCTCCCCCCCCCCCACCCGACCCCCCGCCACCCTGGTGCATGCTGGTACTGTGGGGGTGTGAGGAGCTCATGTGCCCTGGCGCTGCCGAGGGGTGATGGTGGTGGTGGTGGTGATGTGTTGGGGCCGCCACGGGTTTGGGCCTGCCCCAGAACATGGCCGCCGGGTGGTTCATGTTTACGTTCATGTTCATGTTCATGTTGTCGTGGCAACCCCAGGGCGCCGTCGCCATGGCGCCCAGCCTGGCAGCGGCTGGGGGGAAAATGGGCCCGGCGGCCGCCAAACGGGCTGCCAGTTTGGCAGACTGAGGGAAGTTTGTGACGTTCATATTCATGTTGACGTTGGTCTTATAGAAGCTGGCGATAGACGAACGGTAACGGTCCATCTCTGTGGTGTAGTCGAGCATCGGGGCCAGACTCGACACCTGCAACAGATACCGTTATCAGTATCCACTGTAATCAATAGACGACTTGATCAATAAAAACATGTGGGATGTTATGTGACAGCTGCTTTACGCCATGGTTGAGAGGCTCCCCAGTTGGAGGTGGCGGAGGCCGGTGGTGGTTTGTTAAAAGAGCTTCAAATCGCAGCACCTGTGGAAATGTTCACCTGGGAAACCGGGAATTGAGATCCTGGACGATGTGAATCAGGTGGTCGGTCAGTTTCTTGTCCATCTCTACACTGTTTACTTTTAAATAAATGCAACAATGGGAAATGAATCACCCATTTCATACTGCTAAGAGTTAGGGAACAACAGTCAGGGAAAGGGCCTTTTGTTCCCTGAGGTAATCCTCCGACACCACTTCTCCTCAGGGTTAGCGCCATTTTAGGGCGACGCCTCTATTGTCTTGGAAGAGGTTCTGCCATAAGTACCTTTCACACGTGCAACCCTGAACTTATCTGGACGTCTCCCGGAGGAGCTGTATGTGAGAACGCAAATGTCCAAATCAGGTGGACCGGGCATTAAACGAACCCCGCCAGCTCCCGAGTACAAAGTCTGTGTGATGTCCGATTGAGACGTTTCACGTCACGTCCTGCCTCCTGCACCCCTCGCCTGAACCAAACCGTCTCCTGCTGTGTCGCACATGTGTGAAATGGAAAGTTCATATGAGGAAATGGTTTAACGGGCTAAAGTCAGTGAACAAAACACTGAGACATATCTCTGGCTATTTGTAATCTGGTAGTCATGGTTCACTGTTCACATTTGAACTGATCCCGTTACCTGGAATTCAGGAGCGGTACGCAACGGTACCTTCTCTGGGTACTTTACAAATGTTTCAGACATACTGAAAAACCTCACAAACTGTATCAGTGTATTAAATTGTTGTAAATAACTTTGTGTTGGCAACAGCGAGTAAAAATGAAAAAAGTTGTTTTTATAGCTCAGAAAAATTTGCCATGGATTGATTTAACGTGAATTGGTACTCGGTAGTTCGGTAGCCACCCTACAGGCAGTTTACTGTAAATGCCCTGTCCAGGTATTTATACCTTCATGTATGTGGTCAGCACCCTGTGGCTTCCTGTGCAGAACAACAAGTTTAACCAAAAGTATTTTCAATCTTCATCAAAATGTAAACAGTCAAGGCAGCTCACCTCAATGGACAAAGTCATAACCGAGTAACAGAGGAGTTAAATACAACAGTGAGCTCCCTTCATGCTCCTGGGAGGTTTCCTCTGATTTGTTGGCGACCCAGTGGAGCCCCTCAGGGGCCGCTGGAACCTCCGCCGCCTCAGTTTGAGCCACACCGACCTCGACAGAGTCTCAAATGTTAAAAAGTCAAACGATGTCTCACCTGTCCCTGTCCGCCGTAACCGTGGTGATTCGGGTGATGGTGGGAGGGGGCGGAGCTTCTCTGGAGCATCGAGGAGAGGTCGCTCTCCACACACACGCCGCTCGTCATGCCTGACATGACCTCACACACACACACACACACGCTCGCTCACAAAGGAAGCCGGCGAGCAGTTAGTTCTGTGTGGTCGACACGTTTTTCTCTGCGAAGGAAAACAAAGACGAGGATCATGGAGGTGTTGTTCTGTACCTGATACACGAGACAGCAGAAATTCAACTAGATTATGTTCATTCTGCATTATTGATGTGTTGTAAACTTTTCAAATGTTGAGTTTTTACAGTTTTATTGTTTCTTGTACAATTTGTCCAAAAAGTTCATCTCTTCGGCTTTGACGTCAGTCAGGCCAATCAAAAGCAAATCCCACGATGGCAACATCTACCTACAACAGTCCACATATCTAAGAGTTTCTCTGTATTTTTGTCCCATAACTGACCTGCCCAGATTATTCTATGATTGATTGATTGATTGATTGATTGATTGATTAGGAGTCCATCATCCTCTTTGTGCTCCGTTTTAAAGTTTACCTGAAGTCCAAAGTCAAACCCACAAAACTGAGAAGAAATGAAACAACAAAGGACACACGAGACAGGCCGACACGCATGAAGCGACGCACCAATGAACGAACAGACCCGAGTGACATCACAGGCCACGCAACTTCCTGTTGAAACCACAAGAGAAATTTTAACGCACGGTGAAAAGCAGGAGGTGCAGGACTGAAG
>CM062207.1:700000-755000 GCA_031216445.1 Lateolabrax maculatus | reverse complement strand
GTTGACAGTATATGACCCGAGGCTCTTTACACCTTCAGAACACTCTTCTTCTCTTTCTAATCTAGCTGACATGCTAATGAAACCATCATTGGGAAACTTTTGTTTTTTCCTGCAGCTCCTGAATGAGGCGGCTGTAGGCTGTGTGTGTGTGTGTGTGTGTGTGTGTGTGTGTGTGTAGACATGGGGAGGCATTTCCACAGCGAGGTCGACATTGAGAGTCCCTGGCATCAGGTGCTGGCCGCCTTCTGGCAGCGCTACCCTAACCCCCACAGGTAAGACTTTTTAACAGTATTTATCTGACACCTTTAGATTCTTTTCATGAAAACATGAGAAGAGTTTCTAAAATCGGATGTTTTGTTATAATTAAACGCCCCGCGGTTCATCAGTCCATTAATCCAATGATGATTTGCTGCTTTCCCTTTAAATTTTTTAAAGAATTTGTCTCTTTCAGCGCCCATGTCCTCACCGAGGACGTCCTGTACCGCGAGGTCACCCCCAGCAACCACCTGTTGTCACGGCGACTGCTGACCAAGACCAACCGGCTGCCCGGCTGGGCGGAGCGCGTCTTCCCCGCCCACATGGCCCGGGCCGTGTACGTCCTGGAGGACTCCATCGTGGACCCGCACGCTCACACACTCACCACCAAGACCTGGAACCTCAACCACAACACACTGATGGTAGCAGCGTTACTCACCTGTGTGTGTGTGTGTGTGTGTTTGTTACTGGGTTACCTGTGCAGGTGTACCCCAGCGATCCTGACATGATCTCTGTCTGTCAGACGGTGGTAGAGCGGTGTCTGTTTGAGGAGGACAGCAGTCGGCCATCTTGGACCAAACTGAGGAGGGAAGCCTGGATCCTGTCGTCTGTCTACGGCCTGGCCCGGCCCATACAGGTGTACACACACACACACACACACACACACACACAGGTTTACTGTGTGTCTGTCTAACCCTAACCCTAAGCCCATTCAGACAGGACATATTTCAGTCAAAAATCCTCCTCCTCCTCCTCCTGACTCAGGTACATGTGAACTCACAGACATGAAACACATGTTGGATCCTTCAGGGCAACTTCTTCTTCCACAGGAAGTCTTTATCTCTGATGTTCCTCCAGAATAAAGCTCCAGAAATCAGCTCAGAAACCAGAGAACAAAGATCCTTTATTTTCACATTACAGTAGAAGCAACAGCAGCTCAGAGGTCCACTTTAAAATCCAAGGTTTAACTCTTCATGTCTCTCTAACAGGAGTTTGGTCTCGCCAGGTTTAAAAGTAACCAAGCCAAAGCCATGAAGGGGCTGGAGTACGCTCTGTCCAAGATACAGAGTAAGACACGCACACACACACACAGACATTGGTACTATACTTGTGAGGACAAGCTGCAGTTTACGGGTCGTTTAGTTCCTGTTGTAGAAAAATAGTTTGTAGGACCTTTATCCTAAACCTGCGTTTAACTTTAACAGTCCTCTGAAGAAGTGAGGACTGGACAAGATGTCCGCACACTCATACTGAAGCTGAGATTGGTCCTCACAAAGATAGAACACACACGCAGAATAAATAATAAGCTAAACATGAAAACACAAATTGAAAAAAGCTAATTTGTCTTTTATTGACTGCAGCTGAGGTCCCCCCCCATCTCCATGGGGACCAGGGTGAGTCGTCAGAGAAGCCCAGGCCCCTCCCACCACAGGCCACGCCCACCTCTACCCAGAAGCCCAAGCAGTTTGTCTGAACTTCCCTCTGCTGTTACAGTAGAAATGCTGCGTCAGTCGATCGGAATAATCAATACTGAGGGGGCGGGGCGTCAGGTCGCCCTCAGCCGTGATTGGTCGCTTTGTGATGTCGGCCATCGGAAGAGGAAGTGTTGCTTTTCAATTTGACGGAATTAGTTGCTCATTCCAAGGATTCCTTCGGACTGATTTAAACTGTCTTAGTAAGATTTATAGATCGTTTTATTTGATTAATATGGGTTTTTATTCGTCTGGATGATTCTGAAGTATTTAATTTAGTCAGATAGTTAATGTAGAGTCAAACTTTCACACCATAGTTTTCTTCTTTGGGATTAAAGTCTGGTTTAACGTTAGTTTTTTTGACAATTTTTGTAAGAACTTTTTGAATTATTTATAATAATATTTTCTTGTCATTTTGTTCATTCCAATGACTTTTTATAATTTTTTTTGCACATTGTTTCGCTGCTGAATACGGTTGTCAGAAGTATCGATACTGTGATTTTTTCGATACCACATGTTTAAAACGATACGATCTCTGTTAATTATGCATTCGATGGTATCCAAACTACCGAAGCTCTAAAAAAAACCAAACAGATCTACAATCAGATTTTCAACCCGAGGCTGCACAGATGAAACCACGGGAGGAAAATCAGCTGGTCCACACCTGTGGCTGTTTCCTCCAGTCAAAACCCGCCCTCTGGCGGTCTCATATCAAACATTAAAGTTACAATCCTTCACATTTACGTGACCCATGATTACAGCAGGTGTGGTTTAGCTGGTGTATCTGTTTACAGTGCAGCCAAACAAACTCGTGGTGTTTTAATAAAGTCTGTCAGTGATAATCACAACCTCCATCTGCTGTTGCTGCACACGGTTTTCAACACAGCAACAGGACTCGGTGAAGAGTTGGAGGTCTGCAGCTCTTCATCTAACAGCACCTGAGGCTGCTGCCGACTCTTCATCACTCCCTGACGGATTTACAGATCGTCGCTGACAACATCAAGATGTTAAGGGAGTCGGAGCTGAAATGCATACGGGAGGTAAAATGTCGTCAATAAACAGTGTCAAAAATATGGTTTCGTTTCATAAAAGTTTTGAGGATTCTAACTTTAAAGGGTCCACTGTGTGAAACAGGACAGTTTGTCTAGAGCTCTGCTGCTGCTTTAACAAACCTCTCCTGGTCCAGAAACAGGTCACAGTGAAAGGAACAACCAGAAGGGGGCGCTGGAGGTTTTCCCCTGTAACATACAGTTAGTCTTATACTAGATTCCCTGTAGAGACGCAGCATCTATCAGTCCTGTTCTTCCAAACACAGTAACCGTACCACAGTAACAGGACACAGGCTGCAGACAAACCAGGTTTATTTTAGACTGGTTTCCTCTTCAGGGCCAAACTGGGCCAGTCAGGGCTGGTTTGAGGTTCCTTCACTAGTCTGGAAAGTCCTGGAAAGTCTTGTAATATTCTCACTGTTGTTGGGTTTAGAGTCCAGCCTGTTTCAGCTTCTTTCATCTGGAGCCAAAACTATGTGAAACATTTGAGTCGTCATCACAGTAAATCTACAGACTGAAGAGCTGCTGATGTCTCACCAACGTACGCTTATACAGCTCATTAAAGTTCTGATTAACCAATTAAGACAGCTGAAACAATGACTGTGTTTAGTTTGTTAGACATTGCATTAATGTCAAATAAAGTATTATATTTGTCATTTCAATATCCAGTTACACTTTAATTATGGCCTGATTATTCCAAGTACTAAAACAAAGCCAGCAATAAGAGTCCATCTAGTCTTTAATTCTTGGACATAACCGACAGAGCAGGACACAGTCTCACTTAATATAACAGCAGGTTACTTTAGTCACGTCCTTCAAACTTTAACACATTATTCCAGGGAAAACTTTACTAAAAGTACAGTTACACAAGCTGTGATATTTATTAATACTGGCATATTGTAGTAAATCAGATCATAGCTGTAGCACAAGCTGTTGGCACCAAATACCTGGACAGATTCTTAGTTTTGCTGACTGACTCTTGTGAATTATACAGTAATTAAGACAATATTAAACACTGATGTATCTGTATTTTGTTACAAAGGAATACAAAAACAAGTTTGAAAGTAATAATTTCTGAACACTATTGTTCCCTGTCGCCTGTACAAAGCATGTGTAGTTTAAATTCCAGTGTGGCACTGTTATATATATACACATACATATATACTTTAATACTTTATTGTGTAATATCTGTTTCCAAACTACAGAGAAATACGACCCGGTCTTCAAATATAATTTTCTAGTGCATACAATTTTATATCTTGTTTGCATACAACATCCGAATCGTGTAAGATAGTAACCTGTGCACACCCGATAATATCTGGAAGAAATTACCTAACTTAAGAAAATCACTTGTGCAAGTAAGATACTAACTCATCAAGATAATGACTTGAGTGCAAATGATTCAAATGAAATAATAATATATATAATAAATCTCTGGCTCCGTACAGATCATCATCAAGATGTCTTTAGCTCTGCACATTCGAAGGCTCAACAGGCTTCTTCATGCAAATGTAAATAGTATTATGCTAAAGTTAGCCTTCACGAGCTACATTAGTGTAGCACATGTGAATCCCTGAAGATGAATATGGCTGCCGGTCACATTACAACCTGCTAGTGAAAACAGTGATTCACAGGTTTTATATCAAGTTAAATAAAAAGGTCATCAGGTTACTGTAACAACGGTAAAGACACAAATCTGTACTCTGCTGCGGACCTGGAAACTTGGCCCTTCATTCATCCGTCTTGGCCTTCAGCTGAACTCTCGTTTAGTGTGCATTTTATAAAAAACACTGAAATGTAACCATTGAAAAGCATAGATCATACATCAGTGAATGCTGTAATAAATCGATTCTCATATCAAAAGAAGATGTGCTACTGAGAGACAACGCAGAGCCAGGAAAAGGAAATGATTTAGATACTTCCAGAAGCTGTTGCGGGCGAACCACTGCACTCCAGCGACCACGTTGTTGGCGAAGTCCCCGTACGGCGTCACGCTGTCCAACTCTTCATACTCCAGAGGAATTACTGTGTCTGAAACACAACACAAGCTTCACGTCACAGCAGGTAATCTGCCTCGTCCACTGCTGCTTTATCAATCCTACGTTTCCCAGAACACCTTTGGCCAACAAACTCCATTACAGGAACTTAAATCCACAGTTCGACGTGTTGGGAAAGATGCTTCTTCACCTTCCTGTTGAGAGTGAGATGAGAAGTATGAAGCTACAGAGATTTACAACAGATAACAGAGATATCACATGTTAATTATTTGGTTTTAGATTTATTTATATGTGTTCTGTGAGTCCTTTATACAGTTTAGTCTGTTGCTAAATGTGACAGAATATAACAGATGTAATGAACACACAGTGGACTAGTGTGTCCAACTTTGATAACAAATATGAGACACACACACACACACACACACCTGCATGAGGCCTCTCCGTAGCCGTTTTGGTTCAGTTCGGTTCCAGCCTGAGACTGTGTGGAGATGATGGCAGCGAACAGGCCGGGCTGGACATAAAGTCTGCCGGACACGACCGCGACTGTCAGTGTGACTTTAATAGTGTGAGAACAACATTAAAAGGTTAGTAGTCATAGTTTCCTACAATATATTTGTGTAGTGTGCTCTAGTATTTAGAATAATATGTGCACAGAGGAGTGTCAGTGTGTATCTGCTGTTGCAGGAAGTTTTGGATGTCAATCAGACAATTTCTCTTCATCTCCAGTGTCAACTCAATATAAGCTTTCAAACAACAAAAGCACCTGAGAGATCTGCTTCATCTGCAGAATTACAGAGACTCAATCTTCGAAACCTCTCACAACCACAGAGAGGCGCAAAAATAACCACAGAGACTTATGATCAACATATGATCAACTGATCAAACATGATGTATTGTTATAGATCAGTTATCTGGGATTAACATGAGGTCATCATGTACATGTATTCACCAACAGGAGAGACGCTGAAGTCCACACAATGTGGTCTGGCTGGTCCCAGTGGCACCTGCATGCAGATTTTGCAGAAGGCAAATGTAGTTCTTCCATTATTGTCCAACAGGAGGGTGATTGGCAGGGTTTTGCATTAGTTTATCATATTTGCTGCATGAACTAATATCTGTAGCAAACACTCAAAAACACACTGAGAATGATTACTGTCATATTTATTCGTTCATTTGAATACAATCATATTGTTACACAACTCTACTGATTTGCACACAGACATTATCAATCTTAAAGATGTTAAATACTCCTTAAATCTTAAAATCTATTTCCAAAATGTAACTTAAACCAGTCATTAATTCTAAACTTCCGAACTGATCTGTAGCTGTAATCAATTAATCTGCCAATTAAGATGAACATTTGATTAGACTGAAATGACTTTCAAACAGAAACACATGTATTCACATCAAATTTGTTATTTTAACCACGATTGCAGGTTGTGCCTGTATGAATATAATCTGTCCTTATTTATATTCCACAGCTCAGACATAGTAAAATGTACCTAAAAATTAAATAAAAGTCATCAAGTTCTGGCCTGGTACTGGTGTCAACAGTGTACCAGTGTTTAACTCTGGTTCATTTAATCGCTCCATGAACATTTCACAAGATTCAAATGAAGATGTGTATTCAAATTAAACTGTCATTTAGCCCTAGAGCATCTGTCGGTGTGTGTCCACTTCATTCTTTTCCAGACCTCTGAATTACTGCCCACATCTACAGTTTTGTCAGTAGTTGAAAAACACTTTCTCCTGTGGGACAAACAGCCTCTCAGAGCCTTTGTGGGTGAGAAGTTGGTGATGTTATCAGATCGAGGAGGGTTGAACTACAGACCCCCCGTCCTGGGGCATCAGGTCAATACGCTAATGGAGTGAGCGTAGCCTGCCGAGGACGGTGGTCACTTCCTTTAGGGTTCTGTGGGGAGGAATTGCCTCATTTCCCTTAGAACCCAACGAATGAGGTACGTCACTTCCTTAAAGCCCAGTTCAGACCAAAGATTCATGATGAGACAAAACCGTTTTAAAAACGTTGCAGGAACAAGTTGCAGCGGTGTGAACCGGCCCGTCTCAGCTCAACTGAAGCCGGCTGATGGCGACTCAGCTCGTCAAGTAGCCAGCGGTTGTTTTAGAACGTAAGACACGTCACCTGTTTCAACAGCCAATCAGCTCACATACTGAAGTCAGCTGTTTTTTTCCGTTTCATCAATGCTACAAATGGAGCTGTAGCAAGTAACTCACTATCACTGTCCTCATTCATATTTCAAGACGCTACAAATGATATCCAGCAACAACAAAAAAAAAGCCTGAAAAGCCGGCAGTAAGAACAGAAGTACAGAGAGTTGATGCTATGTCGACGAAACACCGTCTCGTCGAGTCGCGTTGGTGTAAACGTTGGTTTCAGGACGTAACAGACCGGCACTTTGCAAGTAAGTTTCATGAATCTTTGGTCTGAACTGCGCTTTAGGGCTTCCCTGGAGCGAGGTACCTCACCTCCTTTAGGGTCCCCGAGAGCAAAATACCTCACTCCTGCCGTGGACCCGTGGCTCTCCCCCGCTGGTGATGTTATCAAGCTGTATCAGAATCAGACGGATTCAGAAAGGTTAAACCGCAGACCTCCTTCCTGGGGGGAGCGTAGCGTGCCAAGAGGGTGATACGTCACTTTATGGTGGACCAAACAGGATTAATCCAAAGCTGAAAATGGTCCCTAACAAATGCACTGTTTTTCTTCCTGTTTGTTTAATAGAAACTACAGCGTAAATTGGGGGATGTTGGTCTTCTCATTGCTTTTGTTGACAACAACTAAAATATAAAATATCACCAGCCTTATATTTTAAGTTACTCAGCATTGGAACTGCCAAATGGCAGTTTTCCCACCCTGTGTAGAAACAACAGTGGTAACACCAAACTGCTGGGCAGATTAAACCAGATGGCAGATATAATCACCACACACCCCTCAGTGTTGCTCAGCAGTGGTGAGGCATCCAGAGCAAGACAAACAAGAAACCCTAGAAACAACAGCCACAACACTCCCATTATGATCATGATGGTGTAGAAAGCCCTCTGCTTTGACTTGTCAACCCGCTCCCTGTCCCGCCCCCCTTCCCCTGGCCCTGGACGAATCAGAACACAGAGAACAGAAAGGCTGCAGAAAGACACGACAACTAAGGAGAAAGTCAAGAAGCTTAAAAATGGAATTATGGGCATCTCAGGCATATAAAGAGCTGTTACACCGCTCCATCCGCAGCACAGCAGCCAAACACACCCGGTGCTGATGTTTCTGATCCTGACCCCCCTGACTGTTTCAGTCCCAGGTAGGTGACGGGGTGAACAACAGCCACGTAACGCTCCAGGCAGGTGAGGAGGTGAAAGAAAATCTCTCCGGGGAAAACGATGAAAAACGCATAGAACCCTGCTATTGTCATCTCCGGGACGTCCGTGTAGATCCCGCAACAGTAGAGGACCCATCCCGCTTCGCTGATCAGCTCCATGGCAGCCATTTGGAAGGTGAAGAAGTCGGAGTGGCTCGTTGAGGAGCGCTGCCGCCGCCATCGCTGGTGCCCCAGGTAGAGGACGAAGATGGAGAGGGGGACGAGGAGGACGAACTTGGTGATGGTGAAGGCAAAGGAGATGTAAATGTTGATGCTGACATCAAAGCAATGGTACAACAGATCGAGGGTGGCATTGGCAGGAGATGAGTTGACAATCATATCTGTTTTTTTAGGGAAGTCTGAGGAAGAGGAGGGTCAAACAAAGTAGAACAATAAATAAAACCATATTATCTTAATACAGATAATTGACTGAGCCCTTCGACTGAAAGAACAAAATAGATTCAATATTTGAAGTAAAATCATTGATTTATTTTAGTTGAGTATTAGAAAAGTACAAATTCCAAATCCTAATTGAACTTCTAAGACAACGGGATAGAAGCGCTGCCGGGTCTTTGTGGTGATCCCAAGTGCTCTTGGGATACTTCAGGTGTACTGTGAAGGGCTCATTGGTTGGGTGGAACATGGTTTCAGTCAAAAATGTAAAAAAACAAACAGGATTTGTGCAAAATTAAAATGCCTTTATTTTACAGGGCAGTTTTTAAAATAGCCAACATGTTTCAACCAACACAGATCTTAATCAGGATCATTGTCAGCAGTAAAATAAAGACATTTTAATATGGCACAAATCCTACCAGGTGCCTTGGATCATTTCTGAAGGAGACCTGCATGTTACATTTTTGACCGAGACCTGATTCCACCCATGTAATGACCATAAATCAGCTTTTAATCAGAAATTGTTACAGATTTATCTGTTTTGTTTTGATGATGGACTGTATCTAGATACATATTTTGTATGAATCATGTGTTTCTGACATGTTTTTGTGCCTAATAACGACAATTTAAAGCAAATATGTTGGTTCTTTACTATGTTTACAATCTCATTTAGAGAATCTACGTGTATGAAAAATGTGTTTTTGTACAAAGACATACATTTTTTTTGCTTACAGTAAGATAAAATCTGTGTTTGTAACTGTTGAGTCTTCCTCAGTTAAATATAAGTTTCACATCAAATGGCAGATGTAAAGCAAAAGTTGACTCTGTGTCATTGTCTCATGGGACAAATGAAACCTAAAAGAAAAGATAAAATCATTGTCTCTAAATTGTCATTTTGAATTTTGTCTTTGCTTTTGAAAACTAAATTAAGAAACGTTCATGTTTAAATACATCCTGTAGTCGTTAAAGAACACTCGCTCACCTTTTTATCCGACCGCCGTCTTCACGCGTCTCCAAACTCTCTGGATTGCTGTTCACTGGTGTCTCGTCCAAATATATCAATACATCTCTGTGATGAAGGTGTGTGTGTTGATTATGATGTTTGTGTGTGTGGACAGCAGGAAAGTGTGTGCAGTTCTTTGCATGTTGCAAATTCAATGCAGATTTTATGAAACATTTTATGACAAATTGCAGCAGGCAAATTTCTTTTCCTATCATGGCTCCACAGGGAGTTCGGAGCCGGTGTTGGGTTTGGCGCCTGATTTTCATTCAGTTTTAGTCTTAAAACACACGTTTATTAGTTTTGGTCAAATTTTTCTTGATTCATTTTTGGTGATTTCGGTCATCAGAAACTTTTGTGTCTAGTTTTCCTTTTTTAAGTTTCTTTTGGCCTTTCCCAGCCTTATTGATTAACGTCTTTGTTGTGTACAGTTACCATGGTTACAGGTGTCACACACAGTCTCTGTTGTCTTACAGGAAGGTATTTTATTACAGAAACGAACACCACATGTCAAAATATTACAACTATTCCAGTCAAATATACCAAGAGCAAAAGCTGAAATACACATATTTACTTTTTTTAGAAGTAGACTGAAAATGAAAAAAATCAACGTTGTGGTGGAAAAACTCCTGTATGTATGTATGTATATATATAGACTCTGTATATATAAAGGAGTCACTGTTGTCAAATTACCCCATATATATTTATCTCTACATCATTGCTGATTGACTTATTAGAAGTATGTGAAAATAAACAAATAATTTAAGTTGCTCTCAGTGTTACACAGAACAAGATAGAAACAGACAAGACTAAGAGCAAAGACAACATGGCTGAACAAAGAGGTAAAAATTAACGTAGAGCTCCTGTGCAGTGCTGGAAAGTAACTAAGTGCATTTACTCAGGTACTATACTTCAGTACAATGATGTTGTACTTGTACTGTACTTGAGTATTCACATTTAATGCAATTTTATACTTTTACTCCACTACACTCATAGGGAAATGTTGTACGTTTTACTTTTTACATTTATCTGACAGTTGTAGTTACTTTTCATATATACACTCTCTCTCTCACACACACACACACCTATATATATAAAATAATATAATAATAATAATAATATAAAATACACCACATGGTTTCAGCTAAAAGAAATGTTTCCCCTCTAAACTTTATATTTATTTGTAATAATTGTTGAAGGTTTATTTGAGGATTTTCAGTCAGGATTTAGGGAATATCATAGCACAGAGACAGCACTGGTGAAAGTGACAAATGACCTTCTGATTGCGTCAGACAAAGGATTTGTCTCTGTACTTTCGATACCATTGACCATGGTATCCTATTACAAAGACTGGGTTATTTGACTAGCGTCAAAGGACCCGAACTGAGCTGGTTTCAGTCGTATGATGTCAATGATGAATCCTCCGTGCACACTGAAGTTAGTCATGGAGTTCCACAAGGTTCAGTGCTCGGACCACTTTTATTTACCTTGTATATGCTTCCTTTAGGTAATATTATTAGGAAACACTCCATAAACTTTCACTGGTATGCAGATGATACTCAATTATACTTATCGATAAAGTCAGATGAAACCGGTTAGTTAGCCAAGCTTCAAGGACATAAAAGACTGGATGACCTGCAAAACTGAAGTTATTGATCTAGGTCCTATACACCTGCGAGATGCACTATCTATAGATATAGTTACTCTAGATGACATTACCCTGGCCTCTAGCACCGCTGTAAGGAATCTAGGAGTAATCTTTGATCAGGACATGTACTGAGCTTCTCTCTCCTCCTCTCCCTCTCTATCTGTACGCCACTGTCGCCAAGTGCTTGCTCATGGTGGGAACTGTTGTGTCTCTGTAAATAATATTTTAAAGTATGGATTAGACCTACTCTATGTGAAAAGTATCTTGAGATAACTTTTGATATGATTTGGCGCTATACAAGTAAAATTGACTTGAATTGACTTGACTTCACCTCAGATGTATCAGGTTACCCTTTGGAGGGGCCTGACCCCTAGGTTGGGAACCCCTGGACTAAACCAGCTGCTTGTATATAAAGTAGTTGAGACTGTCTCCACCTGCAGCAGCTACAACAGGAACATGCTGCTCTAACATTGATGCTTCAGGATTAACGAGTACTTCTACTTTTGGTACGTTTGATACTTCTGTACTCTTACTTAATTTTAATGCAGGACTTTTAAATTGTAATAATGTGTTGTACATCACACATCTATGTGGTTATGTACAGTATATGCATGTATACACATCTATATACTGTATATACAGCTTGCTTTGATGCTGAAATATGCTATAATATATAATATATGAACTATATGCAGAAACTGACTTTTCATCCATGAAATGAATCTGACTGAATGAATCTCTGAATCTGACCCAGTGCTCATCCTGGTTCAGTGTTGTGTTTACAGCCTGGTAGTTTTCCTGCCCGGTGTAGAAACAGCAGAGGTAACACCAGACTGCTGGGCAGAGAGAACATATAGCTAAATGCCTCCCCAAAACACCTGACAATCGCTGATGTTGAGGTGACTGTCATAATGGAAACCAGATTCCAACCAAACTTCAACCACAGCACTCCCATTATGATAATGATGGTGTGCATAGCTCTCTGCTTTGATTTGTCAATCTGCACCCTGTCCCCACCCACCTTCCCTGGCCGTGGGCGAATCAGAACACGGAGAACAGGAACAGTGAGGAAGGTCACAACAACTAGGGAGAGGATTAACAAGCAGGTAGCGGACAAAAGGTTGTGATCAATGTGGATTGTGAACAGGAGCATCAAACTTCCCCCTGCTAAGCATAACAACCAAACACACCCGGTGGTGATGTTTCTGATCCTGACCCCTCCCGCCTGTCTCAGCCCCAGGTAGGTGACTGGGTAAACAACAGCCAGGTAGCGCTCCACACAGGTGAGGATGGGGAAGATCATCTGTCCAAACCAGCCGAAAAACGCAAAAAAGTACCCACTAAATGATATCTCTTGGAGTTCAGCGTAGCTGCTCAAGAAGAATAAGTCATTCCCAAAGATTCCTATCAACTCCATGACAGCCATGTTGTAGGTGAGGAAGTCAGAGTGACTCATGATTGCTGCTGTGGAAACTCTCCATTGCTGGGATCCCAGATAGAGGACGAAGACAGTGACAGGGAGGACGAGGAGGTTGTAGATGGAGGTCATGGTAAAGAGCACGTACGTGCCGACTATAGAGTCTTGGCATGGAAATATGAGGGCATAGAGGTAGGAGTTGGAGGGAGGATGGGAATCATTAATGAAGGTGACTGACATATTTATAGGATGCAGGTCTGAAGAGGAGGAGATGGACGGAGATGGAGGAAAAAGAGAGAACAATAAAATCAATGTTAAAATCTGAGTTTTTCACACAATACTTTGATAGTAATGTTTTATATTTTCTTACATTTTATCTAACCATTGTTTAACCAGGTAACTTCCATTAAGATACATACAGATAACATCCAAAACGTATCATGTTATTAGAAGTTTAGGGGCTGTGGGATAGAGGCATGCAGCTGAAGGTCAAGACAGGGCCTGCAGAGCATGCTGGAGGCTTTACAGGGGACGAGAGTCGAGCCACAGCCCTCAGAGCATGCTGGAGGCTCCACATCCAGGGGTGTGTGGACACTGGATGGAGTTCCACTTCCCTGCTCCGCCATCAGAAAACCAGAGGAAGGGGGGAGATCGGCAGGGTCAGTGCCCAAGGCCGAGTGCCCTTTGTTGGTTTTCCTCCAGTGTCCACGCACCCCTAGATGTGGAGCTGTGTGCCCCTGCTCTCAAAGTTACTATAACATGATCAGTTTGTATGTCGTTATAATGTGAAAATATCTTGTTATAACTTGAAAGTATCTTGTTATAATGTGAAAAACATCTTGTTATATCATGAAAAATATGTTGTAATACCATTATAAGTTTGTGTGCCGTTATAACGTGAAAATATCTTTAACGTGATCAATAATCTTTACATTTCTGACAGATGATCTTGTTTTGTATTCTCAAAGTTGTCAGGATAACACTTTTCTGACTTTTAGACTTTTGACACTAATAACTAAGTTAATAATAAGATGATAAAAAAACCCACCTTTCCCCCGTTTGTTCCTGATCTTTTTCCTCCAGCGGCTGTCGAGACTCTGTCTGCTGTGTGTGGCTCTGTGGTCCAAACCTACATTAGTGCGTCTGGTGTCTTCACAGAATTTCAGGCATTTGTCAAAGAGCGTTGAGGGCAGGACTGTGTTGTTTTGCAAAACCAACAGCCATCACTCATCACTTTATGATGCTTGTGGTATGGAAATTGTTTCTGTCACATTATTTATCCAGAGGGAGGTCAGAGCGAAGGGTCAGCCGCAGAACAGCAGCACTGGGAGTGATGCTTTGCCCGAAGGCACCTCAGTAGGGCAGATTCCTGCAGAAACAGGACATCTACAGAGTGTCTATGACATTATTTTAATCTTGTCAGTGTTGATGATGTGCAGCTACTGTACTAGGTATTTTAAATGCATTAAAATACACACATCCATTTACATTTAAGACTCATTACTCTGATGTGTAACCCATTATTGATATCCAGCATGTCATTAGTCTGCATCTTCATTGTCATGTGAACAAACAAGATAATTATATTCCCTTCATTGTTTACTCAAACTGTGAATATTTCATGCAAATGTTGGTTGTTCTTCAGGCTCTTTAAAGCCTATTAGCTGCCTATACTGCACACCATGCTCTTTTTTAAACCAGCAGACTACACAATGCACCAAGTCTTAAAACCACCACTAAACCTCCTTCAGATGCACCTTTTGAAGTTAATGAGCATTTTCACACGTAGGTCTCATGCCTGAATAAGCACTCGAGTCACTTCTACGTAAAAGTCATGACGACAATATTACGAGGTCAGACCTGAAACATTTCTGTAACACTTTTCGAGATAACTTGAGATAACTTTTGTTATGATTTGGCGCTATACAAATAAAATTGACTTGACTTGACTTGACTTTCAACGCTTTCAAGTCTGAACTGAATGATACAGATTGATGTAAAGACTGCAGCGGCACAAGGTGAAACATAATAAGAGACACTATAAATGCACGTCTTTTACCACCATCTAAAATGACTGTAATGTAATACATTTATTATCCCAATCGTCATGTCTTATGCACAAAATCAATTGTAAGATCAGTCTGTATAAAAGAATGTCACTTATAAATGCTAAACAATCACAAAGAGACAGTAAATGACAAGAGACACACTGCAAGAATCGGCCCTGCTGAAGAACCCTTGAGCAGGACAGTGAATCATTCCCACTGGTGCTATTATGCAGCTGATGGAAGAATAATGCAAAACTAAATGTGCCTGCTTTGATTTCACTCTAAATCATTTATGCAAAAACCTCACAGTCCTGCTGCCATTTGTCTCTCTGACAGTGTAGCAGTGAACAGCAGCAGATGCAAAAGGACCTTCAGACACTGATCTGTTTAATCAGTTTAGATATTTAAAAAACTATATTCAAATTTAGGCTGTACTGTGATTATTAGCAAATACTTTTCCTGTTCTTTTGATTTGGTGTAATTCCATTGTTAATGCAGCTCATTATTTCAAGTATACTTATAATATCAAGTACCAAAAACACCTGCATATTCTTTTTACATTACACACAGTATGTGAGATGAATGAATTTCCAAATTAAAAGCCTTTCAGCCTTCCCATTTTAAGTAGACCTTTAATGTGAAAAAATATCAGGAAGTGTTATGTTTTGTTGAAGATACACTACACAATGCAGCAAGTCTTAAAACCACCACTAAACTCCTCTAAAGCCCCTCCAGGTCAGTTTCCTTGATTGACACATTGTGCATGTTGCATGTGTGTCTTTCCTGCTGTGGTGTACAACATCTGTATTAGTGCTATAGATGCTCTAACTACAGTTTGACTGAGACTTCAAGGAACAGTTCAACAGAAATACTTCTGCTGTTAATGTTGTTAATGTTGTTTTTATTGTGCATTTGGAGGACCATTTTGTTGATGATTCTTTTCACCAAATGGGAGATATCATCGCTGTAAGAATGTCGGAGGCTGACGTGAAGGTTTTTTCTTACTCAGCTGCTTCGTTGCAGATGTATCGTATCAGTTAATGAGATGTCAAACTGGGTTTTGGACTTACCTTTACAGAGTTTCTTCACCAGAGAAAACTGACTTTTAAGTGTAAAATGTTCCGCTCAGTATCTTGGTCACAATTAGTTTTTTGCCAGATGAGCTGTTTAACCGATTAACGATCAGCTTTTCAATCAGATTTTGTTTCTGACGCGTCTGTTATAAATAAATATAAATATATAATAAATAACGTTTTTAGAGCTAAAACAGTCATTAGCTTCAGCAGATATATCAGTATCGAGGGATACGTAACAAGAGACTACAGCACAGAAATGTGAAATCTGAACCTGGCTTTAGCCAATGTTCAGATTTCTGCTCTGGAAATGTATGTAAATTAGCACATATTTAATAAGATAATGCCTCATTTGCATATTTAAAAATACAATTTCAGAAAACTTGTAATTAAAAAAATAATTGTCCCAATGTAAGAAATCAACTAGGGAAGTTTCACAGTGAAATCCATTAGTTGCACTTTTTACCCTAATCACCTTAATTGTGCAACTAAATCGTGACAGGAATATTGTCGTGTAATGATGTAAAACCCCAAAGCTTCACTCAGCATGTTGAGAAAAGAGGCTGAGATTACTTAGGCCTGACTATGGATGTATGGAAGCGGCTGCAGGCCCAGATTTTAGTGCTACACCACAGACCTGCAATAATTTCCTCTAAAAACTATTTGGCATTTGCAGCACTGCTCTGTGTGATTTGAATAAACTCCAGTCTGTGTTTGCAGCTCATCTGACGTGATGGAAATGAAGCATGCTGAGAACTTCTGCTGACTGTTTGCTCTGTTTGAGCTGCAGTTCTCCTGAACTCTGCAGCTGTGAACTCATGGCATGTTGGCATGTTAACATGTTATTCATATAGCATATCTGCTCTAGTAATGATTAGTAATGATTATTAATGATTAAATGTCTGCACATTAGAGACTGGGGGGTCATTTGATCTCAGATGTAACTCAAAACATGAATCGCTTCAACAAAACAGAAACTTTAAATTTATTTCTAATTAAACAAACCAAAAACTGCTCATCTATATTAATACTGAGTCTTTATTTTTAATTTTTACATTTTACATTTTTTGTCTAATTTAGTATGGTGTTTTATTATTATCTAATGAAAAAGAAAACAGAAAACCCGGAAATATTCACTCTGGAGCTGGAACACCAGAATTTGGTATTTTTCCTTTAAGAAATGATCACAGATCATTAACGTCAGGTAGGCAGGCAGGAAACACAGGGGAGGGGCTCCAACACAGGGAACAGCAGAGGCAGGAAGCAGGATACAGTCCAGTGATGTTTAGTGAAAAGTAACTTACAAGCAGGTGCAGGCAGGGAAAACACAGGGGAGGGAAGGATGACGAGGGACAGGTTGAACTAGTGACACAGGCAGGAAAACACACAAGGCCAGGAAGTGAAGGAGAGGAGACTGCTACAAAATAAAACAGGAAATATGGAACGAATAACAAGACTACAACATAAAACACAACTAAATAAGAGCGGGGGTGGGGGGTAATGTGCTAAATGTCTTCAGTCGGGATACGTGGGGTAAAGAACATGAGTTTGGGTTCGTTTTTTGAATCATCATTTTTTCTTACACTTTCTAAACTTCCTAGTCATTTTAAATACATCATTTCAGTTCCTGTTTCTGTGATATATTAATATTATTGATTATTTTGCTTCACTGCCCTACAATCTAAAAGGTGCTTACTGTTGAAAGCTTCTTGCTTTTTGTGTGTTTGTGTAACTTTATTATGCAGAACATTGTACTGTCATGTTTGGGTCTCATCATCGTGTTACGGCTCTCGCTGTGTTTACAGACGTGGAGCTTCAGAGCATCCTGGTTTACTAAAGGTCAAACAGGTTGAGAGGTTTTAGGAAACTTGATGTTTAGGAAAATGTGAGTGTGTGAATAATTTCTGTGCTTGGATCAGAGTCAGAGCTCATGAAGTGAGGAACTGTTGAAGTTTTTCTTTGGCTTCCTGCCTATGTGTGTGTGTGTGTGTGTGTGTGCACGCCTACTTCCATGGAATTCTGCCATGTATCCAACACACCCACAAACAGTCTGTCATGGTGATTTGAATACGACAGCCGGACGACAGCGGTGAACAGAAATAAAAGCAGAGAGATGGAGGGGAGATGAACAGACGGACGGAGGAAAGAACAACCGGCCGCTGGAGAGATGAAGCCGTGACAGCATGAACAGTGAGTAAAAAAACTTTTCAAAATGAAACTGGCCAACAGGGTGATGAAGAGTAACAGTTGAGGTTTGAATCAAATTCCCAACCTTTCCGATCCGATTAAGATCCTGGAACAGTCTGAGAGTTTATCCTCAATATTCAAGGCCTTAGATGGTGTTCAGTTTATTACACCCTCAGTGTTGTGGGGTCGGGCTGCTCTGTTCTGCTGAGGAAGAAAACCACCTACAGTTGGTTGGCTTCAAAAAGATTCTTGAATCTAAACTTTTACCGACACAGTGGAAATCTGTTTCTGATGTGTTGTTTCATTCAACGTGTTTCTCCAAATATGGTGAATTTTTCAGATAAACTGAAGGATTAACTGTTCCTGTATGAAACATTGAGGAGCTGAAGCAAAAAGAGAAGGAAAACTCTAAATATTAACAAAATAAAGTGATCCTCTATGGGTTGAGAAATGCTCATACGTCTTAAAAATCACTGGATTATTTGAAAAGTCATTACAATGACTACAAAAAAAGGCAACATGACCATAAAGAGATACAAAAAACAACTTCAGAGACACAAATTCACCAAAAAAAGACACTAAATTACCAGAAAGAAACACAAAATAACTACAAAGACACACTAAATGACCAGAAAAAGACCAAACGGCCGATGACAGCGACAATTTATTGTCTGTTTATTTTTTGGCGTGTTGTTATTTACTGATGAATCTCTGTGCTCTTGGATTTTCCATTCGTACGTGGTCACTGAGGTCAAACATTAACAGTAAACTATCTTCCAACATCAGCAACATATAAACACAAATAAGCGAGGAGGTCAAAGGTCACAGGACTGAGTCTTTGTATATTTTAGAAACATTTATGTGGGAATTTCATGTAAATATTGTTTGCAGTCGGCTTCATTTCAGCAGTCCGACGTGTTCGTGTTTTCTGTGAAGGAGGGAGAATTGTTCAGCCCCAATCAGTTAGCAGCGAGGGATGTTTCTCTTCTTTTTAAACGCCATTTTTTACTCGACACAAAAGCTCTGACAGGTTTTTACTGCGGACGGAGAGATTAATATAAATTTAAGCCATAATATTATCTTTGACATGAAAATCTTCCCATTGTTCTGACCTGAACGGGTTAAACAAACACAGTCCCTCCACTATAACAGAATACTACATCACATCTCATATTACAATACATAGAGGACATCATATATTCAGTAATTTACATTCAGTTACATAAGCAGGCAGTTAAACAGTCCAGGTGACGTTCTGACTGTTGTATAGTGAAAGCAGCTTTGTTTAAAACAGGCCGACTGGTTTGACCTGGTTTACATACCACACACACACACACACACTCTCACGCACACACTGCCACACTCGCAGACAGTTTCCTGGTCTTGTGGTGTTTGTCTGTTTAGGTTGAGACGGACGGATCGGGAGAGTCAGTCTGTGCATTCGACTGTTTATTAGAGCTGCACCAACACAGGCTGTCTGAATGAGGAGATACGGCAACATTAGTTTTTCTAGAAACACACATAAACACACAGCATGTTGGTCATGTGACAGCAGCTGGTTGAGATCATAACACTGGTGGAAAAGTAACTAGGGACATTTACTAAAGAACATAGCTTAAGTGCATTTATTTATTCTACAGCTATGAGTTAGTTGTGTAAAAGATGAAGATTTTACATGAAAAAACATGAAAGTTTATAAAAATACAACACATTGAAATAGTGTCTCCTGCATAAAATCAGTGTGTAGTTGTGCCTCTTCGTCATGTTTCAGACACATTTCACCTCTAAACTTCTAAGTTTTTAGTCCAAAACAGGTCAAAGTCTCCAATATTTCACAAATTACAGTCCAAAAATCAGAACAGAACAGAATCAGAGCTGTCTTTCTTCTCCTTTCTTCTCCCATGATTCATGTCACAGCCGCTCAGATTTATCTGGTGACCCATTGGAGGGGCCCGACCCCTAGGTTGGGAACCACAGGACTCAACTAGCAGACTGTATATAAAGTAGTTCAAACTTGTAAAACTTGTTTATGTATTTGTATGTTAATAAATGATGTGTATTTAAATATTCAGTGTGAATACTGTGTGTATGTGTGTGTGTTTTATAGGACACCTGCTAACCGCTCTGACCACCAGCGGCAACAACTCCTCGGTGAACGGGGTGTTGTTGCCGGCGTGTTACCATGACGACAATATGTTCAAGTACCGCGCCTACACCTTCACCTACCTGCTGCTGTTTCCTGTGGCGTTTCTCGGCAACATCGGAGCGCTGGTGGTCTTCTTAATGCAGAGCAGCCGCAGGTAACATGTCTCTCTATCGGTGTGAGGTCTCTCCATTGACTTCCATTCAGTCTCAACCTTCAACGTCAAACCACACGTCTAATCTTACACCTAAAAACTAAAGTCCCAACCTTAAAGTAACTTCCAAAACCTGTGAATGCTACTTATCAATGTACACTACATGGCCAAAAGTATGTGGACGCCTGAACATTGCACCCATATTCTGTGAAGGCTTTCCAGCAGATGTTGAGTGATGATGTCTGGCTCTCAGTCGGTGTTCCAGTCCATCCCAAAGGGGTTGGATGGGGTTGACGTCAGGGCTCTGTGCAGACCAGTCTAGTTCTTCCACAGCAAACTGGGAATAGCATACTCTTTATGGAGCTGTCTTACACGACCCGTCGAAACAGGAGTGTTGCTAGATAGTTGGAAGCACAAGTTTACTACAGCTGAAACACGTTCTTGAGGTTTTCTGTCCATATTCTCAGATAAATGAGTATCTGTTAAATCTGAACGATTAAACAATTGTTTTGGTTGCATTCAGTAACCACATATTCCATTTTTGGCCTGAACCTGTTTCATCTTGTTTGTTTCCGTTGCTGTTTAGCGGTTGTAGGTTTTTGTTTGTACTTTTCTAATAATGCAGATGGTGGAAATGAATCTGTTGAACTGTGAAGAATGAAAAATATTTGGGTGGGGCTTTCTGTCTCCGTTTGTCATCAGTGGACAAAAGAAGAAGAACTTGTATATTTTTGGCTCGAATCTGAGTCAGTCGACGTCAGATCTATTTTAGGTTTTTTTTTTTCAAGTTGTGTTGAGGAAGCAGCTTCTCGTGTCTATATGACACGTCTCTGGTGGCAGATTAATGTTAATTCAGTGAGAAACTTGATGACAGAACTTGTCTGTTGTCAGTTTGTGTGTCTGAACTCAACCAAAGATCATTTGTGAGGGAAGAAGCTCCACTCTGTAACACCACAATACAATCATCATCATCACAAACTTAAATGTTTTGAACCATCTTCAGTATTTGCCGAAAAATAAAGTTTAGTGTCTACAGCTTTATTTCAGACAGATATTTGATCAACTTTCAGGTAAATATAAGCATCTGATCGGTGGAAACTCAATATTAAAGGACTCAGATCGGGATCCCGGACTTCCTGCTTTTCTAAGAATTATATAACACCTAACAACACTGACAGTGTGCCCATTATTACTGAAGCTGCCAGCTGTTGCTTATTTTGTGACCCTGCGGCTCATTTGCTTAGTGTGCAGCACCCGGGGATATGAATAACCAGTTTACTTATTTCTATGCAAACATCATGTCATAACATGATAGAAACTGGGATAAGACTCATGACTGGCACACTGTGCATGTGTGAGATGATATTAAACGACGTTCTACTCGCTGACAAGAAAAGGAAAGCTAGGATGTCTCGAGCTGATCCACAGGCTCAGGTGAAGGCTGTTCAGAAATCCAGATGTTTGCACTACATTCATAGCTGTCAGAAACCCCCCCCCACTGTGCTCTGACCTGCATGTGACCCTGAGTTAACCCATTATATGAAACAACTGTTAACATTTGCATGTTAGAGCAGGTGCAAGTTTCTGTGCGGACATTTTACAATAAAGCATTTTGTTACAGAGATGATTTATCTGCACACAGTCTACGGCTGTAAACATTTACATCAGAAACTCTAAAAGCTCTCTCACCTGCTCAAACCTTTAACCTTTGGACAGTTTTGAAGTTGATGTCTTTACATTTGACTTTCCAAAATAATATAAACAACAAATAAAAACCCTCCCATCCTCCAACTGGGAAACCACATTAGATATTAGTGACGCCTCACTCGTACACCCGCATTAACACTGTGATGTGAAGGATTTTACTTTTTAAGTAAAATCTTCTGCCAAGAAATCCGTCAGCAGATCCTGTAGAGCCGGTTATATGTTGGAGATGTAGTCATCATGCCACTAAAATAAAGGTTATAATCTACAAAAAAGCCACAATCTGCTCCATGAAATCAATTTTATTTCTGTAATTCGGCCTTAAATCCTCAGGTTATACAACACCTGTGCCTGTTGTACTATTATATATTCTATCATTAGATTATTATTCCTCATCATTCATGGAAAAGCAGGATTTTACTGTTGGAGCTCATTTTGAACTGTTTTGTATCGGACTGCAGCTGCTGATTATTTTCATTCTGGATCCATCTGCTGATTATTTTCTCCATTGATCCATTGATCGTTTGCTTTGTAACAATAGTGAAAATAGTGAGAAATGGCGTCACGATGAGCCAGAGCCCAAAGTGACACCTTCACAATGCTTGTTGTGTCCAACCAACAGTCCAAAGCTCAACATTATTAAAACACATTCACATGATTCAAATCATTCAAAGGAAAAGCAGCAAATCTTCACATCTGAGAAGCTGCAGCCAGGAAATGATTTTACAGGAAAAATTACTTTCCTGTCAGTTGACTAATTGAATAATGTGACCTAATTGCTTATGTTTCCCCTCCAGGAGCTCCGCCTCCTGCGTGGTCATGATGAACCTCGCCATATCAGACGGCAGCTTCTCCCTAACCCTCCCACTGCGATTGGCTTACTACTTCCGAGGCGGAGTGTGGGAATTCCCTGATTGGCTGTGCCGACTGTGCGTCTACGGCTTCTACGTCAACCTGTACACAAGGTAACACACACACACACACACACACACACACACACACACACACACACACACACACACACACAACCCTGATTAAGAAATAAAATGACTGTCACTCTTCCTCCTCCAGCATCCTCTTCCTCACTCTACTGAGCGTGCTCCGTTGGCTCGCCGTGGCCCAGCCCCTTCATCACCGCAGTCTGGCCACGCCCACTCGGACCTTATTGGTCTGTCTGGGAGTCTGGCTGTTTGTGGGCGTGTCCTCCGCCCCCTTCCTGTCCAATGGGGTGATCGACAGGTGAGAAAGTTTTGTACATTATAAATTAAATTACATTTTGAATCTTTTCTTATTTAACTTTATTTCCTTAACCTTTAATCTTAAGTGACTTTTAGATTTATTTTATCATTTAAAAAACTTTTATCTTTTTAACTTTTTTATTATTATTTATTTAAATAATTTAATTTAATTTAATTTATTTATAATTTTTAAAACTTATTTTACTGTATCTTCTTTTAAAAAAAAAATTGTCTTTACATAACTTTATTTTCTAACTTTATCTTTTTAACTTTCTTAACTTTTTTAACTTTCATATTTTCTTAAAACGCTATATAATATGTATGTGTATATATATACACACACAAATACATAAATATAAATAATTTAAATTAATATATATATATAGATATGAATACATATTAATTTAAATGATTTAATACAACAATTCTGACCTGCTAAGACCTCTGCTGGTGTTTCCTTTGTCTTAGTTATAAGTTAAAAAGAATAGCTGTCATTTCCGTGCAAATGAGTGTGTGCAGTTTAGGAAGTAATTGTAACAATAGCAATTTACACAAGTAAATTAAATAAAGTACTGAATTATTTGTTTAACTTTAACTACCTTAACTGTCATTCTGATGAAGGCAATGCAGTTAAAGGACTAAGGTGTTTTTTTTTTTTTTTTTTATGTATTCGCCTTCAATCAGTTTTTTGATTGATTTACCTCCAGGCAGCCATTGCTTCTCTTCATTTTTATGAAACCTGACCTGCTGCTGAGAGATTATCCATCACAGTACCTGCAGTGAGCTCATTTCCATAGAATTGAAGTGAACCGAAGTCTGACTGGAGGGAAGGGAATCAGTGTATGGTTTGAAGGTTTGGACTTCAACAGACAGAAGCAGCGTCATTAAATCATTCCTGAGAAATCAGGAGGAACTGACATCACTGTGCTTCTTCTGAAATGATGGTTTCTATAAACACTGGAAAAGGTTGGAAAGCTTTCTCTGACTGTAACATGATGGAAACACAATGAATGAAAGGGGAGACGTACTTTAACTGAAGTACATTTTGATTATCAGAAGAGCTTTTGACTTTTAAACCATGGAGCATGTTTGAACGTGCTTCATCAGACAGCAGTGTGGATGAGTGTTTGTGATCATCCAGCAGTTTAATGTTTCACATCAGTGGTCTCATGCCAGCAGGCAGTTAGTGTGTATTTAAAGTGATGGATTTCATCTGGTGCTGTCCTCACAGTTACTGTAGGTACGGAGGCAAACCAACCTTTGTAATAATAAGAAGAATCTTTATAACTATAAAGGAAACAAAAACACAGTGGAGCATTGAGCAGCTAAAGAGCTTTGAAATTGATCAATTTAAGTTGAAATTAAAGACCTTTGTGTCACTAGTATAATGGTGGTAAAGATAACAGTCCATCATTTATCCAACATACCCAAGGAATCTCAACATCGAATGATCCGACAATCCTTAAATTCCCAGATCCCATTCATGGCCTCCAGAGAATTAACCCTTTAGATTGTAATGACCCCATGACCTTTCCTTTAGAGCAACAGCTCAGCTCAGCTCTTTAGACTGTTGGAAGAATTAGTCCTAAAAAAAACATTGATGAATGTCGATTAAAAAGCAGTGGTTTATTGATTAACTCATCTCGCTCCTCTTCCTCTCCCTCAGGTTGGGGTTTCCTCGTTGCTTCGAGCCATCTAGCCCCTCCTCTTGGGGGCGTGTCCTGGTCTTAAACTACGTGGCATTGGCTCTCGGCTTCCTCCTCCCTTTCCTCACGATCATCGTTTGCTACAGCAGAATCATCCGACGCCTGATGGCCCGCTCCGGCCCCCAGGGCAGCAGCCTTTCCGGCAACGCTCGCCGTCGCAACAGACGCCGCTCGGTGCACCTGGTTACCATGGTGACGGCGACCTTCCTGCTGTGCTTTCTGCCTTATCACGTGATTCGATCTCTGCACCTGCACGCCGTGTGCAGTGGCTGGAACTGTGCCATCACGGTGCCGCTGCAGCGGGCGGTAGTAGTGACGCTGTGTCTGGCGGCGTCCAACAGCGTGGTCAATCCGCTGCTGTATTACTACTCCACCAGGACGTTCAGAAACAACATGAGGGACGCTCATTCCTCTCTGTTGAACAGCAGGGGGGGGTCGCTGAGGTCGGGACTGACTCTGATGAGGAGAAGAAACACCACCTGAGAGAAGGTCCTCAGACTCAGATCTGCGGCTGGGCCTCGTTTCATGTTGATGGAAAATACCACATCAGTGGTAACATTGGTGTGGCAGCACTTTAGTTTTGTTTATTTCAATAATTGATTTATTTATAGCATTCTTTTGAAAAACATAAGTGTCAATTTTCTGCCTAATATAGAAGAAAAGAAATTGGTGGTCATTCAGGAAGGTCCAGATGTTGTTGAGGTGGGTTGAGGGGTGGTTGAGGAGGATCCAGGCGGTGTTTAGGAGGTCCAGAGGTGGTTGAGGACGGTCCAGGTGGTGTTGAGTGGGTCCAGGTGGTGTTGAGGACGGTCCAGGTGGTGTTGAGGACGGTCCAGGTGGTGTTGAGTGGGTCCAGGTGGTGTTGAGGACGGTCCAGGTGGTGTTGAGGACGGTCCAGGTGGTGTTGAGTGGGTCCAGGTGGTGTTGAGGACGGTCCAGGTGGTGTTGAGTGGGTCCAGGTGGTGTTGAGGACGGTCCAGGTGCAGCTTACGATGGTCAACGTGTTGCTGCCTCGTTGTTAACTTGTAATAAGTGTGATTTTACGTATAGACGCCTGAGTTCAGTCATCAAAAATAGTTTTACAGGAAGTGGAAAGAGGGAGTTCCTGCTATATAAATACAGGAGAAGATGTTTTATTTAATGTCACTGTGGTGTGGTTGGTGTCTAGTCTAGAAATAAAATCGTTTCCAGTTTGTCTCCATTTGAAGCAGAGTAACAACGCTCAGATTTACTTTGATACATCTGACTGAAAGTACACCGTACGTCTGGTAATCTGATGTGATTTCCACAGAAGAATCTTCTGAAGAATCTTTGTTTACATCTTAAAATAATATTATATGTAAGTCACGTAGAAAACAGGAACATGTTTGTATGAAGATCCCACAGGAAACTTATCCTTCCCCACTGGATGTTTTTGTTTATTTTTACTGAAATCTGTCATTTTTAGAAAAATTCTGTGGTAGTTGAATATTTTTCCTGAAGAGGAGCCAGAACATAAACCCATGTGTGATAACCTCTGACTCTATATCTCAGTAAGAGTTAAAGAGATGCCCAATGACTGCTGCTCCAACAGCTACAGATCATTCAAATACTGAATATTTACTACTGATTCAACAGATGAAGAGACCAAAAACAGCACCTAGAGATCTTTTAAATGTTCATGTAACAGTATGGTGGTACAGCAGCTGGTGTTGGTAGTTTTCATCAGGCTGTAATGTGCAGAAGTGTCCAGCAGAGGGAGGCAGCAGCTCTGTGTGTCTCTGCACTACACACTGAACCCTCACACACTTTCTATTAATATCACAGAACTATGAATTGTGGGTAACTAATTCACACTGGCAGGAGGTCCGGCAGCACCCTCCTCTGACCCTGGATCAGTCTCAGACAATGATGGAACATAACCAAGTACATTTAAGTACTAAGTAGTTGAAATAATACAAAATGTAATTAACTAATAAATTATGATGGAATATTATAGATTAATATGAGACTTTCTTGATCACAAGCTACACAGTATATAAAGTCATATAAAGGAGCTCCACCTTTACAAACATTTTTACTTTTACTTTTAATGCTTTCAGTACATTTTCCTGATTATACTTACATACTTTGTTACAAATAAAAGTCCTGTGTTGAAAAGGCTATGTAAGTGGGAGTATTTTTACAGTGTGTTAGTAGTATTAGTACTTTTAGTGAAGTTAAAGATCTTCCTTCACCACTGGTGAATGTTTTTTTATTCAGTCTTTAAAGTAGATGAGAGAAACCTGATGATTGTTGGATGCAGACATTATTTATTTTATTTTCAGGTACAGGTGAAACTGTGACCCCAGTAAATAAAGACAAGAAAAGACTCACAGTAACTGTCCTCAGGTACTTTCTCTCACCTGTTTCACAGACGGGATTACATCATGCAACAGCGCCCCCTGTGGTCACAAGTGATTTATTACATCACAGGAGGAAGTCCAGTCATTCCTGAGAGAGACTAGTGGGCCAATCACAAGGAGGTCAAAGGTCGCACGAGAATCATCGACGTTCATCACTGAAACTTATCTTATGGTTCAGTTTTACTGCTGTTTAAACAAATACGGCTTTCTTTTTTCTCTTCTGTGTGTGTTTCCTGTCTGCCAGGTGCTTCCTGACCCCACCCCCTGTTGTTACACTCACACACACACACACACACTCACACACACCCACACACACACATACACACTCACACACACACACACACACTCACACTCACACACACACACACACACACACACATACACACACACACACACACACACACTCACACACACACACACACACACACACATACACACACACACACACACACACTCACACACACACTCACACACACACACACACTCACACACACACTCACACTCACACACACTCACACACACACACACACACTCACACACACACACACTCACACACGCACTCACACACACACACACTCACACACACACACACACACACACTCACACACACTCACACACACACACACACACACACCCACTCACACACACACACACACACACTCACACACACACTCGTGATGTTTGACGTCGACTAAACACAGAGACAGAAACTGAGGTGTGAAATCGTATTTATCTAATCGTCTAACACAACAGTCCTGTAATAAATCCTCCTTTGAAGAGGAGTTCATTCACCTTTGGAGGATGTACTTTGTGCTGCTGTTGTTATTGAGACGATACAGCCCTGTATTTGTTAAGTTAGTCAAATAGTCTCCATTAAAGTGAGCTGAACCAGCAGACAGCAGCTCCTGTCTGCAGCGTCCCCATGGACGTACAGACGACCATCACTGATCAGGCAGGTTCTGCAGTTCTAAGCTGCGTCTTTTCAATATGATTTCCAAGCAGAGTTATGAACATTTATTCATGACAGACATAATAATAACAGTAACCTCAGAGAGTGGAAGTCAGACTGAATCTATAAATATGTGCATCATGTCAAATTAAAATATGAATCCCTCCTTTTCATCACTTTCTGACTCCCCTGTTACTCCCAGTCACAGTGAGTTTAACATCACAGCTGATCAGCTTCTGTGTGTCTGCAGCGTAAAAACACAGACTGCTCCTTTAACAGCATGCGTGAGTCCAACGCAACGTCACCGGGGGGGGGGGCAGCAAAGATCGTCTGTGTGAGAAGATGATCCACAAGAATGACTCATGGATCACCTGGATCCAGGTTACAGATCAATAAGAGAATATTACTGATAATAATACACAGATCAATATCTGTCCTGTGGAAGCTCATTTCCACCAAGAACAAAGAAATTAGGATACAATGTGTCACTGAGTGAAGACCTAATAATACAAGTCCTAATCTCCTTATTCACTAAATCAAACTTCCTGCATCAAGATGAAGAAGTACAAAGTTAAAAAGTTCATTTACTATAACTTTTAATTCTGAGATATGAAGTCACAGTATTCTGCGTTCTCCAGATCAGTGGAGAGAATAACTGAGGATCTACAACTAACTCATGCTCCCCCCCCCCCCCCCCCCCCCCCGGCTGGCTGGCCCTCAGCCCCCCCCCGGCTGGCTGGCCCTCAGCCCCCCCCCCCGGCTGGCTGGCCCTCTGCCCCCCCCCCCGGCTGGCTGGCCCTCTGCCCGGCTCCTGCGCTCTCCGTCGCGGGGACGCGCCCGCAGTCGCTCGCTCACACCCGCCGCGCGGCCAGGCCACCGGCCAGCCTCTCTGCCTGCCTCCCCCTCTCTCCTCCTTTTCCTTTTCTTACAAACTCCATTCTCCGGTAAAACCTTCCGTTCACACTCGGTTCACCGGCCACCCTCCCCCCCCCCCCCCGGACCGGAGCAGGGCCGGACAAACTACCGGATTACCGAGTTCCAGCGAGCAGCGAGCCGCCGGACCTGCCGTGATTCGCCGCCCGGCCGCGGGCCGCGACTTCCCGGCGCTTTCTTCCACTTCTCCGCTTGTCGCACCGGCCGTCACGTTCACCGGACGGTGACGTCAGCCCCGAGGAGAGCGGACACGCTGCCGCCGCCGGTACACCGCCGGTACACCGCCGGTACACCGGAGACACGACGGTACTGACAGTCTCAACTTTTCTCCCCGTGTGTGTGTGTGTGAGTGTGTGTGTGACACAGCAGCGCCCCCACCCAACTTTCTCCCGTCCGACCGTCTGTGTCCCGGTACCGACAGGCCGGGGCCGGGGCCGGGACCGGGACCGGGGCCGGGACCGGGACCGGGGCCGGGGCCGGGACCGGGGCCGGGACCCGGCTCTCCGCCCGCCGTTAGTTCCGTAGTGAGTTTATTGAGTTTAAACGGAGCAGCGCGTGGCCTCCACGAGACTCACCGTCTCCTCCGGTAGGTGATCACCCCCCCCCCCCCCATACAACACAACAATATAATACAATATACTTTAATATAATGTTATATAATATAATATACTTTAATATAATGTTATATAATATAATATACTTTAGTATAATATACTTCAGTATAATATACTTTAATATAATGTTATAGCCTTTAATAAGCTTTAATATAACATGACACAATGTGAGGCAATAATATAAAGTAGACTGTCGTGACATTAGTGTTTAATTGATACTTTTCAATAAACTTTAATACAATTTAGTTGATTTTAATTGAATTTAATTAGATTGAATTGACCTTTATGTACTTTAATATAGTTTAAAGGTTCAGTTTCCTGTCATTTTACAACACAGGGTCCCCACACAAAATGAAAGTTGTAGCCTTTTCATGCTCCACAAACTGAATAATACATAACAATAATAATAATAATATTAATTATTAATAATATAAAGGTTATTCATCCCACCTAAACACAAAATATTGATAATTTTTTACATTAAGAAGCTTAAGGCGTCTAAAGAGAACTTTTAATACAGTTCAATAAAAGTAAGTTCACTTTATCACAAGAGAAGTTGTTAGAAAAACACATAAATCTAACAGATAAAACAAAATGTTCCTTACAGTTCATAAGGTTTATCATTCAAGAGTCAAGTAACATATTAAAATACACTAAAAATGATAAATAATGACAATAAAACCAATGAATTCAAGACAAAATGAACATCCTCTGTAAAACAGGGTAACTAGTGATGTTTTGTATACTGCAGCTTAATTATTACTAATTTATTACTTTAAAACACCGTTTATTTCCACTTTGAAGAAGTTTATTCCAGTTTCAGCCACTTTTAAAGGCTCAGTTCACCTTTTGTCCCTCTCTTCCCTCCGTCCATGCAGACAGTTTGTGTTTCAACCGTCAGACCTTCACCAAGCTGTGTTCACACACACACACACACACACACACACACACACACACACACACAGGAAGTGCTCCCACTCCGTTATTTTGGCTTTTAACTTCCTGTCTGCACAGGAAGTGGGAGCTGCTGCTTGTGATCACTTTGTGCCTTCATTTGATCAAATGTGTGATCAGTTTTGCAGAAGTTTTATTTGTCAGTCAGACAGTTCAGTGTAGCAGCGTATGAACACCACATGGCCAAAAGTATGTGGACACCAGGACGTTTTTCATTCCACAACTTTCATCTGGTCACTGTTTACATTGTTTGCTTCTCTGCATGGAGGGCATCGCCATGTTGGAACAGGAAGAGGACAAACATGGCGCTGTGTCTGGAATATCACCGTGTGCTGCAGCAACAACATCACAGAGCCGGACGGAGGGACGGGGGTGTCCACATACTTCTGGCCACACAGTGTTTGATTGATTTCTGAGAATAATGAGACTCGGAGCAACTTTTACTCACTGTTCATGTCTCTCTCTCGCTAAAGTTAGCCTGTGTGGCTAAAGCAGCTCTCAGCAGGCATCTCAGCTATGTGTGTGTGTGTGTGTGTGTGTGTGTGTGTATTTTTAGCTGCATGTTGTTTGGATTCTGCTCTGATGTTATTAGGCAACACCACAAAACTGACAACATGATGGAAAGAATCATCTCCTTCATGAGGACAGGGCCTCTGTGTGTGTGTTACACTGTGTGTGTGTTACACTGTGTGTGTGTGTGTGTGTGTGTTACACTGTGTGTGTGTGTGTTACACTGTGTGTGTGTGTGTGTGTGTGTGTCCACCTGTTAGCGCCCATGCTACTTCTCTTCAATGGAAACCTGAGTTTCGCCCGGATGTATTTGCGCCTGTCGGCTGGATCTCAGATGTTCCTCTCTGGATCTTTCCCTGAGATTCCTCCAGTTTTTTCCCGTTTAAATGTTGGTTTCGGGGAGTTTTTCCACGAGGACACTGAGGGTGTCGTATGTTGTTCAGACTTCAGACTGTAAACTCTCTGGACAGTTGGTGGTTTTTCATTTTGGGCTGCAGAAATAAAATAGTTTTGACTTTTTCTATCGCTGCAACACAGCTGTTGTTCACACTCGTCCTGGAAAACCTGGAAAATGTGTCAGCTAGTTCACCTGTACTGGAAAACACAAGGACAAACTAAAGTTTTAGGAAGTTTTAGGACTAAGTCTTGTATTATAAATTTATTAGAATTTGTGGTAATACCAGTAGCAGTAACAAAACAATACTTTTTGATACCTTAATATATATTCTTAGGTTTTTTAATACTTTTAGCATTTAACTCAAATGAGCAGCTAAGGATGCTTCTCTGATACAAAACTCATAAACTAATTCAGACACATAAAAGAAAAGCAAGGCTGAAGCTTGTGATGCCAATATTTCCCACTGCACATGAAGGCAGCACGTGGTCATTGTCATGTGAACAGAGACGTTCAAGTCAAACAGTGTGAGAGTGAAATGTTCTTTACAAACTGGGCGTCGGGTCGAGCTGATGGCTATCTTTAGCTGTGTGTGTGTGTGTGTGTGTTACAGAGCGTGTGTGTATGTTACAGAGTGTGTGTGTGTGTTACAGAGCGTGTGTGTGTGTTACAGAGCGTGTGTGTATGTTACAGAGTGTGTGTGTGTGTGTTACAGAGTGTGTGTGTGTGTGTGTGTGTGGTATGAAGACCATTCATTATCACATTCCTCCACAGAGGCCTACACATGGGAACTAACCCCGCCTGCGTCTCCATACAACTGTAATCACATCAGCGAGTCATCCAATGTGTTCACTCCTGATCAATAATCAACCAATAAGAGCTGATGAGCTGCTGTAACCACAGTCAGGAGGATCTGCTTCAGAAAACTAAAGGAGGGAGTGTTTTGATATATTAAAACATTAATTTGATCATATCAGATGGGATTTTGCAGATGTTTTAAAGGGCTTCAGGTGGTGGAGCAGGTTCATGCAGGTGCTGTAAAACAACAGGAAGTTGTGTAGTTTGGCTGCTGATTCGACCGCTCACCAACACCGTCAGCAGGTAGAGCTGCAGAAGCTGCCTGAGAATCTTCCTGTTTCCAAGTGTCCTTCAGCCTGACAGTGATCAGTGATGGTTGTCTGTCCGTCCACAGGGACACTGAAGACAGGAGCTGCTGTCTGCTGGTTCAGTCTGTAATGGACAATATTTGACTACAACAACAAACTATAAAAACCAGCTGATGTTGTTGCCCTCAGCGTAACTGACAGACTCCATTTTCCTTTACATCCCCTAGAGGCCCCAAACAGTGAAGTCTGTGTGTGAGAATCCATCAGTGTGAGTGTTATTAGTCAGCCATGTTTCCATACATGACAGCAGTATATGAATCTGACCTGATGACATCTTGCAGGACTTTTCATTCTGTGTAAACTTCAGTTTGAGATGAGATGAAACGCTCAACACCCCCCCCCCCCCCCCCGAGTGATCGAGTGATCAACTTTGTGGCAGCAGACTGGTCGAGTTTTTACATTCCTCCCTGTGTGATGCTGTGTAATGTTAGGCTGCCAGATTAAAGCTGTGAGTGAACCGCAAGGATGACTAGAATCTGTCTGCCGTCTGTCTGTCTGTCTGTCTGTCTGTCTGTCTGCCTGTCTGTCTGTCTGTCTGCCTGTCTGTCTGCCTGTCTGTCTGCCTGTTTAAACAGCTGGTTAGCTGGGTAACAGCAGCTTCACAACCAGCCGGGCCTGTCCAACCACACACACTGAATAACTCTGCGTGTGTGTATTTGTACAACTATCTTTGTGAGAACCAGTTTGAGTTTTGACCATGGGAGTGAGGACATGTTTGTAGGAGGCGGGTTTAATACGATGACTGACAGACGAATGCTGCTCACATATCTTTGTGAGGACGTGTTGGCCGGTCCTCACTTTCTGAGACACCTTCAGCGGCTGTTTGAGGGTTCAGACTTGGTTTAAAGTTCAGGTTCAGGTCAGGGTAAGTGGGGGGGGGGGTGGATGCACTATCTCAATGAATGTCCTCACAAGTGTAGCTGTAAGACCATGTGTGTGTGTGTGTGTCTAGGTGAACAAGCAGCCTGCATACCACAGACCGGGCAGAAACGCTGACATCACAGCCCAGGCATCCCAACACACACACACACACACACACACCCACACACACACACACACACACACACACACACACACACACACACACAATAAGATTAGAGTACAATCCAGGATCTGTGTCCACCATCTTGTCAGTGTGTTTGTGTTTCTGTTTGTGTTCCTGGTGTGACTTTAAGCTGTGTTGACAGAGCAAACACACACTCCTCTGCTGTTTAACCTGACCTGTGTGTGTGTTTGTGTGTTTGTGTGTGTGTGTGTGTGTGTGTGTTGAACTGGTTGAACTTTAACATAATTAGTTCCAGTGGCTGAATCAGGAGGCTGAAAAGTGTCAAAGGATCAGAAACTATGATCTTGACGATGAGGAGGCTGTAACCTTCATCACGTTAATACATGAAACTAACAGAAACGTTTTCCATCGTTGGAGCACTTTTAATGGTGTTGTCTTGTCGTGTCTCTTCTTCTGTGGTGGTTTAACGTGAATCGGTACTTGACTCTAGTTTATCTCCATCAGCCAAGAAACTCATATTCACACCACCAGAGTGGATGGAAACAAGTTAAATTCATGTTTTATTTTCAACATTTTCTGTAAATTTTATAAAAATTAAAGGTACATTTGGATGAAAGCTTGACTTTTTAAACCAGGCCGAACCTTCAGAATAAGGGTGATTGAAGAATGAGGATGAGGAAATCTCATCAAATCTGTCCATACAGTCAGAATGTAAATTCTCCTGCTGCTTCACCTTTTATAGTCTGATTTCTCAGGTTCAGTTGTCTTTGACTGTTTAGATGAACCCAAACTGAAATACAAAGCTTCCACATTCACACTTAGAGAAAACAGAGAAAACAAAACAAAGAGAAACTCTGATCCTGAACGGTCACATCAGAGGTGATGATAGATTCTCGTGGCTTGGAGAGTCGTTCAGTGGAGGTATCGTTACCTGAACATGTTGGTTTCAGGGATGTGATTTAGACAGAGAAGTGTGGCTGGATTGAGACGAACATACGGAACGAGATTAACCCTAAACTGACTGTAAGGAGTCCTTCCTGAGCTCAGATTGACTGGACCTCACGTGATAACCCACCTGTCGGCCACCTGACCTGCATGATGACATCATAGACGTGACTGTGGTCAGTGTGTCCGTGATTTCATTTGTTTGTATTTGCATGAGCATCCTGGGCGTGTCGCCCGCCTCTGCTGTTGTTAGGCTCATTCAGGTCGATTCAGAGGGAAAACAAGCAGATCTGATCTGAGAGACAGCGAGGGGAATATCCTTTACTCTGCAAACAGGAGGAACTGGTGCTTGTTGGGGACTATTTTCAGTAGCGGATTAAGTTGTGACACGCCGTGTTTCTTCAGTTTCAACATCTCCAACAGAGTGAGACGTCTTCTCTGATAAAACCATCAGCTGATCGTGTCCCGTCAGTTTCAGATGTTGTGTTTTATTCACGTCAGATCGATAATTATTAATTATATAATACGTTTTGAATCAGGACCTTCAGTATTTGGATCAGGTGGCTCGTGAATGATGAGGTTTGATCAGTTTAGTAGCTGCAGCTGTTATCTCTGTGTGTCTGACACATAATCAATCATTAAGGGATCAGATCAGAGTCTCAGATACTCAGAGGACTCAGGTAGTCTGGACGTCCCTATTGTGTGTGTGTGTGTGTGTGTTACAGACACTCACACTAACACACACCAGCTGATCCAACCAGAAACCAATCACTGACCTGATCAATAACATGATCACAGCCCTTTAATCAGTCCACTCTGATTGGACAGAGACGTCTGTTAGATGATTGACGGGGCTGATCAGTAACAACCCCCCCCCCCCCACACACACACACACACACACACACACATACACACACACACACACACAGTTAAACACACATAGCCCTGTGTGTTCTAGGAAAACACCTGGGTTACTGTGTGTGTGTGTGTGTGTGTGTGTGAGTGTTTGAAGGCCGGAGGCAGGGGCGTTCGACATAGACTGACAAAGACAAAGAGAGAGAGGGAGAGAGACGAGGGGGAGAAAGAAAGAGACAATAGTAGAGAAAAAGAAAAGACAAGGTGGAGACGACAGGACGAAAGACAGAGGTGAAAATGAGACAGCTGTGGTTTCCATGGCGACAAGGAAACACATAACAGAACAGGAATGTAAAGAGAGAGAGAGCTGAGAGGAAATAAGTGGAAACATGAAGGAAAGAGAGGAAAAGGGAGAGGAAAGAATGAAGAAGGAGGAGGAGGTTCAGGGAACAGTAATGAAAGGAAAAAAAGAGAGAGAATGATGATCAGTGCTCGAACACCCAGGATGAGTTAGAGGAGAGAGATGGAGGAGAAACTAAACAGGTAAAAGTGGAGGTGGAGAAAACAAAAGATTCAAAACAGTAAAGAGGGAGAGAAAAGGAAAAAGGAGACGAACGAAAGGAAAAAGAAAATAAAGACAAAGAGAAGAAAAGTACAATTAAGACTGAAAAAGGAGAGGAAAGACAAGTCAAAAGAGAGAAGAAAGAAGAGAAATCAAGTTTTAAAAAACAAAGACAGTGAAAGGAGAGAAAAAGGAAAAGGAGGAGTTGTGAGATGAAACAGACGAAAGAGAGGATCAAAGGAAATGAGAGAAGATTATGCAACAAAGGAAAGAGCGTAGAAAAGGAGAGAAGGGAAAAGAATAAGAGGAAGGAAGAAAAAGAAAATAAGAGACAGAAAGGAGAGAAAACCAGGAGAGGGAGAGAGAGAAGAAGAGGAAAATCCACAGGTGGAAAAAAGAGGAGTGAAAACGTGCAGGAACGAGAGACACTGAGCTCATAAAATGAAAAGAGAGCGAGAGAGAGAGAGAGAGAGAGCTGAGCGTGGAAATATTAAAAGTGTCTGCAACACGTATGGAGAAGTTTACAGTAATATATAATAACTGTTGTTATATCTGCTTTTCCTAGAAGAATAAAACACTAACAAACAAAAAATGATATGTAAATTATTAAGAAATTATGCACTTTTATAAGTATATAAGTATTTTACGTTTAATTTAGTCCGTTTTTTCCATAAAGACACGAAATTTAAAAACAAAACGGCCCAAATCTGAGCAGCAGAGGTGGAGATATTCTGACTTTAGTCCAAAAGCACATGATCCTACATTTCCCATAATGCAGCTGGGCAGCGTCTTTCGTTAGAGGCTCCCCATCTTTAAACTCCACAACTCCAGTTTGTAACGTAATAAAAGGCCCCTTTTTAATACTGAATTTATTTTGATGTTTTTGACTGTCCGAGTCTAATCGAGCTCTCTGATTGGCTGCCCTCAGGTGGGGTGGGCGGAGCTGAGTGATGGCGGGTGCATCAGTGAAGGTGGCGGTGCGCGTCCGCCCGTTCAACTCCCGAGAGACGGGACGCAATGCCAAGTGTGTGATCCAGATGCAGGGAAACACCACCTGTAAGTAACCACACACACAAAAAACAAAAGTCTTATTTTAAAACAACGTAAACTGGTCAAAATGTTTTGAAATGTGGCCGTCGTCACTTTATCCTCTAATTCAGTAAACTCAAACGGGAATTCATGAAACTCTAAAAGTGCAAATACTTTTTATCTGTAATACTAAATACTAAAAATCTGTATTCCAGATGTTTCTTCTGTTCTTTAATCAATAAGTGAGTTAAATGACGAGTGCTACTAGGCTCCTTCCTTCACTCTCGTTGGATTTGAGGTTTGCATGTGTTAAAACAGGCCTCAGCAATCCCAGAATGCTTCTGCGCGTCATGTGACCTCTGAACCTGCTGCTATTTAAACTCTGTCACACACACACACACACACACACACACCTTATTTATAGACTGTTTTAAGCAGCCGTGCGTCCGTCCAAACGCACTGACATCGACTCAGATATTTATACTCGGAAGTTGCTCATGATGGACGTACTTTGAGTCACTTTCTCTGTGAATGTTGAAGTGGTCATGTGTCCAAACATATGTGGACAGTTTTTTTTAAACTAAGGGGCTTTGAACAAACCAGGAGAAACCGACCCAGACCACAAACTTCTGGCCACGTCGTGTATCATGAAAACTTGGTGTACGAGGTGTTTGATAATTCTTCTTTCATTCCCTCTTTCTCACCAGGTATCTCCAACCCCAAACAGCCCAAAGATGGAGCCAAGAACTTCACCTTCGACTATTCCTACTGGTCACACACAACGGTGAACTCACACACACACACACGGGACAATATTCATCAGATAACCCAGAAACGGTAATAACTGGAGGTGTGTGTTTGTGTTTGTGCAGGCTGAGGACCCCAGCTTTGCATGTCAGAGGCAGGTGTATAAGGACATTGGAGAGGAGATGCTGCTGCACGCCTTCGAAGGTAAAACAGTCCGGACTCTGCTGCTCCTCGCGGAGTTCAGAGTTCAACTGCTGCACCTTCAAAATCTGTCAAAGGTCCCAACCACAAACACTGAGCTAAACAACACCATAACCTACAAGAGCAATGATGGAGATGACGGTGATGCTGATGATTCTATTACGCAACAGATATCCCAGAGATGATGCTACAGATGTTGATATTGATGCTGAGATTTTGGTGGATTGTTAAGGATCAATTTGTTTCCATGTTCTCTCAGTTTTAAATGATATTAACCAATAAATGACATTATTATTATTATTATTATTATTATTATTCTCATTATTGTTGTTGTTTTCCAGGATACAATGTGTGTATTTTTGCGTACGGTCAGACGGGTGGAGGGAAGAGCTACACCATGATGGGCAAACAGGAGCCTGGACAGGAAGGCATCATACCACAAGTAAACACACACAAATATCGGTCTATGCCTCTGTGTCCAGATGTTCTGCTGCCCCCCCATTCACTCCACTCAGTGTAGGAAGTGGATTTATAGTCCACTGTAGGATTTAAAGCATTAAAAATCACCGTAACAACAATGGACATGGATAGATTTATTTGTCAGTAATAAAGGTAAATACAATACTGCAATCACTCAGTCCTGACAAACAATTTAACAAGGATAAAAACACAATATAAATCAATTTGTTTACCATAAGTTTAATTTCTTTCTCAGTCTGCTGTTGTTCCACAGAACTGCAGAAGTGTTATGTATGTTGTTTTTTTTTACGAATGCAACATCTGAATCTAAAAGGAATAAATTACTTGAACTATCTCTTGTTGTGTTATCATGACAATCTGATAAGACTAAAATAGTTGGACAGTTACGTCCTTGTGAGGACTCTGTCCTTACTTTATTTGTGAGGACCCGGTTTCCAGGAGATACCTCCTTTACAATTTCATAACTGAGACCTAACTTAATATTCTTTCCACTTTTAGAAAATTAAGATTTTGAAAATATGAATGTGACCCTAAAAAGCTTATTTTGAGGAATCCAAAGCTTATTTTTAATGTTTGTTGAGAACTGCTGTACCAGAGGCAACAGTGTAATCAAAGTGACATCGAACTAAAGCCCCGGCAGGACTTTTTAATATATAGAATCTTATCTGTAGAGGATACTCCTGAGCTTTTCTTCCTCTTGCTTCATGTTGTAACCGTTACCAGAAGAATGGAGGAGGAAACCTCAAGCAGTCGATGCTGATTAGTCACAGATTTTTCAGTCTCCACGTGGCTCTGATTTGTAGTTGCGTTTTTGAGAAGCCACAGCAGGAATTTGGAACACCTTGATGCAGACTTATAAATCCACCTACAGTGTTTTCTTGTCACTATATGGACCAAATCTGATTATTGATCCTCTGTCTCTGTGTTCAGCTGTGTGAGGACTTGTTCCAGAGAACAGGAGAAAACTCTGATCCTGACCTGACCTACTCTGTGGAGGTAAACTCGCTCTGATCCGCTCATTCAAACTGGTTCATTCAGTGAACGTCGATTGGCTAAATGCCGTCTCCTCCACCCGCAGGTGTCCTACATGGAGATCTACTGTGAGAGGGTCCGGGATCTGTTGAACCCAAAGTCCCAGGGGACTCTGCGGGTCCGGGAGCATCCCATCCTGGGTCCCTATGTGGAGGACCTGTCGAAACTGGCTGTGACCGGATTCAGTGACATCCGGGACCTGATGGACGCTGGCAACAAAGCTCGGTCAGTCATCTTCCTGTAGATAGATGTCATGACGCCATCCAGATATTTCCACAGCTTCAATTTTAAACAAAACAAGAAAATGCTGCTTTTTCTGAAGGAAATGTATGCATGATTGTTGCGTGAAATACATTTGCAGTTGAAATAGTTTAAATGTCTTAAACTTTTGAAACAATGTTATGAGTTCAAATGTTAACTCATTGCTTCTGAGATGGTGTAAAGAGTTACAAGTGAAGCACTTAGAGTTTGAAGTATCAGTTGAAGTATAAGAGATGAAAGTACTTGAGATGTCAGCTGAAGTTCAGTCACTGCAGTGAGCTAGGTTTCAGTTGAGCGAAACAAGCTGAAAGCAGTTAAACTGTTAGTTGAAGTGTAATTACTAAAAGCAGGTGAACTGTCGTTCATAGTACAAGTTGAAAGCAGTTCAACTGAAAATTAAAGAGTAAGATGAATGCAGTTGAAATTTAAGTTGACATTTAAAAGTAAAAGCAGAGTGTCAGTTCAAGTGTAAGGTCTGAAAGTGGTTGAAGTCTAAGTTGAAGAGTAAGAGAAGTTGAACTGCGAGTTGAAAGGTAACGAGTAAAAGATGAAATGTTATTTGTGAGCTCTGAAAGTTGTTGAGCAAAAGATGTAAGCATTTGTTATATCAGTTAACATGTAAACACAGAAAGCAGTTTAACTCTAAAGACATCAAGTTGAAAGCAGTTGAAATGTCTGTTGACATGTAACACATAAAAGCAGTGGAAGTGTGTGCTAAAATGTAAGCAATGAAAGCACTTGGATTTGTCAGTTAAGTTTAAGTTGATGAGAGCTGAAGAGTTCTCCTGTTGCTTTAAAGCCCAAAATTCCAACGGTAAAACAAGTTCTCTCCCACTTTAAGTGGTTGTGAAAAGGTATTCTGGGAGATGTAGGAAATCACATCAATGCAAGCTTTGAATTCCAAATTAGCTCCACTTAGAAACCTCTATTTATTTATTAAAATCTTTGTCATCAGGGTTGCTGAAAGGTATTCTGGAAACTGTAGTTAATCTATGTTTAATGATAATAAATCAAAATTCAGACTTGTGACAATACAAGGTTCAAGGTTTCATTTGTCATTTTACAACACAGGATTGCAAAACAAAATAAGTTGTAGCACCTTCATGCTACACAAACATAAAACATATATACAGATAATTAAAAAAATAAAAACAATATATATAGTTATTTATATACATATACACGTATACACACAGGAAATAATTCTGTAGAGCATTTTTGGAAATTGCATCTGGGACATAACATCACAGGGAAATAACTGTTCAGTTATATGTTGTTTTTTATTTTATTTCTAAATACTAACAAGAATGAAACCAGTCTGTATCGTCTGACTGATTATTTATACCTGACTGGTTATTGATTACAGGACGGTTGCGGCCACAAACATGAATGAGACGTCGTCCAGGTCACATGCTGTCTTCACCATCGTCTTCACCCAAAAACGACGAGACCAGATGACCAGCCTGGACACTGAGAAGGTGTGTGCTCATGTTTCTTGTGAGGACCCTGTTACCTTACTGTCCCTGGGTTATATCCTTGTGAGGACCAGGTGTACTCACTGTCCTTGTGTTATATCCTTGTGAGGACTCTGTGTCCTTATTGTGCTTGTGAGGACCCTGTTACCTTACTGCACTTGTGCCATCAAACCTTTTTTTTAAAGTGTTGTCTACAATCGGGATTTGGGTTTTGGACTTAAAGATGAAACTCTATTTTCAGGTCAGCAAGATCAGTCTGGTGGACCTGGCTGGAAGCGAGCGAGCGGACTCCTCGGGGGCAAAGGGCACTCGACTCAAGGTCAGAGGTCACAAGTGTCATGCTCGTGTTCGCTTAACAAAAATCTCATCGATGTCTAGCAAAAGTTACTTGTCATTGGCTGCACATTTTTTATAAATATGTACTTTATATTTACTGTATGTTTGCTGTATATTTTTGTGCAGGAAGGAGCGAACATTAATAAATCTCTCACCACGCTGGGAAAAGTTATATCAGCTTTGGCCGAAATGGTAGGTCAACACACACTTGATATTTACACTAAATAAGAAAAGTCCTGACATTGAAAAGTAGATAATTATCTTTCACAAGTTATAATGAAGAATGACTCCCCTTCTTCTGTCCTCCACAGCAGAGCAATAAAAAGAGGAAAAGTGATTTTATTCCCTACAGGGACTCTGTTCTCACCTGGCTACTGAAGGAAAACCTGGGTAAGTACAACAAGTATCACAACTAGTTGTGTTGAAACAAAAAGGACCAGGCATAATAATAAAACTTTGCAGTACAAGACTATACTGTAGTACTTCTGTATAACCAAGGCTAATAATTTGAGGACTGAGAGTACCACTGCAAATAGAAAAGAGATGGTAATAACATGAACGTCTTATTGTGTGTTTGTTTCAGGGGGAAACTCTCGGACAGCCATGATTGCTGCTCTAAGTCCTGCTGACATCAACTATGAAGAAACACTGAGCACTCTTAGGTCAGAAACTGGTCGAGTGTAATCTGTCTGTCAGGCTTTGAGTTATTTCATCATGTATTGATTAGTGAAGTCTGAGCAAAGTTCATTTCATTTAGTGATCAGATCCGTTTTGATCAAATCTAACTCAGTCCGATGTGGTTCCAGGTATGCCGACCGTGCCAAACAGATCCGTTGTAACGCTGTGATCAATGAAGATCCAAACGCCAAACTGATCAGAGAGCTGAAGGCTGAAGTGGAACGATTGAGAAACCTGCTGTTCTCTCAGGGCCTTCAGGAGCTGCTGGACAACGCTGGTATATACAATATAATATATATATTATACTAGTGTATACTTATGATAATATATACATTATACTAGTATACACACAGTATAGTATGTATAACACCCTGGTATATACACATAACAATACATTAATTATAGTGGTATATACTTTTATGTTGTATACACCTATACTAGGATATACACGTGATAATTTACTCATACTGGTATATACATATTATATTATATGAATATACACCATATAATGTATTTATTGTACTGGTAAACACACATATGATGTAAAAAAATATACTGACATACACATGTTCTCCTGTACAAGTTACAATGGTACATACACCTGATAATACACACATTATACCAGTATACACACATTGCACTGTTAGTATTGGTACACAGACATTATACAGTATGCACTATACTGATTTATACGTATAAAATAAAGATTTTTGTGCTATACATTATACTGTAAATTATATATATGTATATTCACATAATAATAAATTTATAATGATGAATTATAATCTAAACATTATAGTGGCATAAAAGCATACCTATACATTTAAGTGGTATATATATAAACAGGGTAATGTAGACATTGCACTGGTACACATATTTAATACTGTATATTTTATTATAATGGTATATACACATTATAGACGTGCTGCAATTCTATGGATCCCCACAATGTTCAATATTAAATAAGTAAAAAAGACATGAAATAAATAATCCTATAAATTAATTGTGCAAAATAGTTTGAAATATTACACACACAGCAACATATTCATGTATTATATTGATGTGTGTTATACTGGTATATACTGTTGAATAATGTATTTCTGGTGGTGTGTGTGGTTATTTGAACATGTTATGTGTGGCATGTCTATGTGCAGTATGCTTAGAGGCGGGGTATTTACAGACAACAGCAACTGTGTGTGTGTGTGTGCAGATATTTACAAGCTGTTCTTTACATAACCAGCATAGCCGAGATTACAACTTGTTAAGGAGGAAACCTGACTCTCTCTCTCTCTCTCTGTGTCTCTCTCTCTCTCTGAAAGTCAACAACAACAATGGCCTCGGTGGTGTTGCAGGTGTGTGTCCCTCTCCACTGCAAATGGCACTCACAGCAAATGGGGTCGCACCTACGAATGGCTCCACCCCTCCAGGTGAATCTATTTATGTGTGTTTTGTAATTTCAAGTGGAGCCTGAACGATTCAGACATTTTCAGGCTGATTTTGATATTTTAGAATTTAAATAAATATAATAAAAACATACATCCCTGTTGAGCTGTTTTAGATGTTTTATTTTATTTTAAACTGTCAATAATATAAGCACATAATATATGCAAACATTTATGGAACGTTTTCCTTAATAATCAGCGATCTCTCGGCCCGGCTTATTTAGTGGTTGGTTTTTAGTCATCATACTCAGACAAATAACATTTTTAATGATGGGATTTAATGTGTTAAATATGTCTTTGCCTCATTTTCTTTTATCCTCATCCATTCTATTCCCCCATCCGTCCTCCTCTGCAGACGCTGAACCGGCGTCTGCAGGCGACGCCCCTGCTGACCCCGATCACCTGATCGAGGATGGAGAGGAAGGAGAGGAGGCGGTTGCCACGGAGCCCATCAGTAAAGAGGAAGCAGCTGAGAGACTGCTGGTAGGACCAGAGTTTGATGCTCCTGAGATCAGACTCATGGAACAGGCTGTCGCTGTAACTGTGTTCCTTCTCTGTGTCTGCAGGAGACGGAGAAGATCATCGCAGAGCTAAACGAGACGTGGGAAGAGAAACTTCGAAAGACAGAATCTATTCGTCTGGAGAGGTAACATCACTCCTTTTAGTCGTAACTTCAGTTGTGGTTGTAATTTAAGTTAGATTTTGTGTAACTGCACTGCAGCTCAGGCTGTTGTTGTCAGTCTGTCTTTAAAGTGTCCGAGGTCTGGTTGTGGTCAGGGCTGTATGAGCAAAATGGAAATTGAATCTCAATTTGAGTGATGTCCCTGATGAAACATCTCTCTCTCTCTGTGTTTGTGTCTCTCGCCCAGAGAGTCCCTGCTGGCAGAGATGGGCGTGTCCATTAAAGAAGACGGAGGAACGCTGGGCGTCTTCTCTCCTAAAGGAGTGAGTTCACACGGTGGTGCCGCTGACGTAGTTTGAGTTTCACTTGGTTTGATCTAACACAGTTAGCATCACTGTAGCCAGTTTGATCAGGCACACCCACTTCTAAACATGTTTTACGAGCCTGGGTTTTATTCTGGCTCCAGTCGTGTGTCTGTTGCTCCATCGTCATCATCATCACCACATGAGTTTTACAGAAACTGGGAACTTTGCTGACTCAGCGACCTCTAACCCAGACTACAGCTGCCGTCGGCCGAGTGTCCTCCTGCTTCTCGTGTCACATGTTGTAAATGGCTGAGGCTCACACAGGGCTCTGTAACACCGTGCTGTTGATTTAACTGCAGTTACTGACAGATGAACTCCTGTCCAAACAGGATGCTTTAATGTCACCTGTTCTGTAACATCTCCCACCCTCCCCGTGTTGTTTTAAACTGATCCAGGATCTCAGTGAGCAGGATGTGGATGAGTGATCTGATATTTAGCTGTGACATCGTTGACGTTGTTGATGTCTTTAAGACTCTGATGTTGTTAACGCTTGGAGTCTAATAAATCTTTTAAACTGTGTTTGCAGACGCCTCACCTGGTCAACCTGAACGAAGACCCTCTGATGTCAGAGTGTCTCCTCTACTACATCAAGGAGGGATTCACCAGGTCAGCTTGTTGCTGCTGCCAACAGCTGTTTATGATGAATCTCGATTTATTGATTACTTGTTTGGTCCGTCAAACATCAGAAAATAGTTAAAAATATACTTCATTATTTCTTAACTGAAAGATATTCACTTTACCAAACATCAACCTGGTAAAAGCAGCTAGAAAAGGGATTTAATTTCCTGTTGATGGTTGCAGCTGCAGTTTGACGTCAGTCTGAATCTTAACGTCAGTGTGAACAGATGAGATGATGCCTGTCTGTTTCAGGGTTGGACAGCAGGATGTGGACATCAAGCTGTCCGGTCACTTCATAAAGGAGATCCACTGTGTGTTTGTCAGTGAGACCAACGAGCAGGGAGAAGGTGAGACGTCAGTCGGTCTTTTATTCGTCAAAGCAACACTCCACAGATCCGTACTTAAATGAAACACTTCAAGTTGGAGATGTTTGTAAAAACGGCCTTGTGAGTCGTCCTGAGCCGACACCTGATTGGCTTGTTAAAGTAGGTATCGTGCTGAATTCACTCTATCAGGAGTCACTTTGATGTATTTTTAAATGTAGAATCACGAGCTGATTTCTGTCAGTGAGACCTGAGAGCTCTGATAGTCTCTGTCAGTGAGCGGGCTTAGAGCGCCCCCCGGTGGTCTGAACTGATCCGGGCAACTCAACGCAGGAAATTAAGTGTTTATAACCAGAGACGCTCTCAGGACTGATGTTAGATGGATGCAGCAGGAGGAAAGTTATTATAGTTTTTGTTCATTTTAACTTTTATATTTAAACATGAGGGATAATTAGAAAATTAAACTAAACTAACACACAAATTGAACTGTTTTTCTGTGCAGTTTCTGATGTTTTCTCGCCTAATATATGACTCTGATTTCAATTAAATGAAACGTTCCTGAGAGGATGTTTTCAGCTTCTGTATCTTCTCGTTTCTTTTGATTTGTAGTGCGGATGTTGTTGCCAGATGTTCTTAAACAGCAGGTTTAATACAGAAGTGATGAGCTGCATATTCATGAAACTTAATGGAAGATACAGTCTGATCCGTTTTATTTCTACCACAGCCCAGTTTAACCACAACATATAAAATACTACTGCAGTAATCTGACTTCAGAACTGCCCAAACTGCAGACAGACGACCAAAATAAACTTCCGACTCGCCAGAAATCCAACCGATCGTCCGACAGTCAGATCAGGTGATATTAATCAGATGTTGTGACCTCAAATTGACGTCAAACCACAGCCGAGAATTCAACTCTAAAATGAGTCACACATCCAGGTTATATGAGTTATGTGTAAATTTGTCCAAGAGATTATCTCTTCAAAGGATATCAACGTTATTTCTGGTAATATTGAAAAGTACATTTTAGTCATTTTGGGGAGGTACACTGCTTTACTAACTGCCCTGTAAAACCTGAGTACTTTTACATATCAACCTGAAATTTGGTTCACATGTGGACAACAAGTGTAGGAAGCAGGAAGTGTCACGTTTAAAGAGTTTTCTAATTCATACTTTAGTAGATTCACCGTTTGACAAAAGTAATTGAAGCTGATTTTGATCAATTTCAACAATTTGTGTATTAAAAGTCCTAAATTTTCATAGTGATAAAACATTAAGTCATTTATCTTTATACATTTAATGGTGTAAGTGTCTTTTTTAATTTCAGCTGTTAACCATGTTTCTGTGATGTTAACAGAAGAAGTTAGTAAGGATTTAATAGAGTTTAAAATCAGGAGGAAACAGGCCCAAAATACTGCAGAAAGGTGTGTGTGTGTGTGTGTGTGTGTGTGTGTGTGTGTGTGTGTGTGTGTGTCTCTGTTCTGTGTGTGTGTGTCTCTCTGTTCTGTGTGTGTGTGTGTGTGTGTGTCTCTCTGTTCTGTGTGTGTGTGTGTCTCTCTGTTCTGTGTGTGTGTGTGTCTGTCTGTCTGTCTGTGTGTGTGTGTGTGTGTGTCTCTCTCTGTTCTGTGTGTGTGTGTGTGTGTCTGTCTGTCTGTGTGTGTGTGTGTGTGTGTGTCTCTCTGTTCTGTGTGTGTCTGTCTGTCTGTGTGTGTGTGTGTCTCTCTGTTCTGTGTGTGTGTGTGTCTGTCTGTCTGTCTGTGTGTGTGTGTGTGTGTGTCTCTCTGTTCTGTGTGTGTGTGTGTGTGTGTGTGTGTCTCTGTTCTGCGTGTGTGTCTGTCTGTCTCTGTGTGTGTGTGTGTGTGTCTCTGTTCTGTCTGTCTCTGTGTGTGTGTGTGTGTGTCTGTCTGTGTGTGTGTGTGTGTCTGTCTGTGTGTGTGTGTGTGTCTCTGTTCTGTCTGTTCTGTGTGTGTGTGTGTGTGTGTCTCTCTGTTCTGTGTGTGTGTGTGTGTGTGTCTCTCTGTTCTGTGTGTGTGTGTGTGTGTGTCTCTCTGTTCTGTGTGTGTGTGTGTGTCTGTCTGTGTGTGTGTGTGTGTGTGTCTCTCTGTTCTGTGTGTGTGTGTGTGTCTCTCTGTTCTGTGTGTGTGTGTGTGTGTGTCTCTCTGTTCTGTGTGTGTGTGTGTGTCTGTCTGTGTGTGTGTGTGTGTGTGTCTCTCTGTTCTGTGTGTGTGTGTGTCTCTCTCTGTTCTGTGTGTGTCTGTCTGTTCTGTGTGTGTGTGTGTGTGTGTGTTCAGCGAGTGACTCTCTTTGTTTCTCTCTCTCTATAAAAGCTGCCAGGAAATCTGTCAGGTATCGTTCTAACAGTCAGTGTTACCATGGTGACGTCCCCTTCATATTCACACCCATGTTTCCTGTGCCCCCCCATCTCCCAGCTGTGTGTGTGTGTGTGTGTGTGTGTGTGTGTGGACACTGAACAGCTGTGTTTGTTCCTCAGTGGTCGTCACCCTGGAGCCGCTGGTCGGAGCGGAGACGTACGTCAACGGGAAGCAGATCACAGAAGCCGTCGTCCTCAAACAAGGTGCCAACGCTCAGGATTCAAACCCACAACCTCCCTGCTGACACACACTGGGGGGGGGGGGGGGGGTCATTCAAACTATTGTTCGACCGATCAATAAACTCAGCTGATCAATAAAACTGAGGCATCTGAGATGCAGAATGTGATACTTTTTGTTTTTTTACCCGTTTGATATTTAAATGATTTTATTGTGAAGCTCGTTGAAGCTTTTGTTTTGAAAAGCGCGTTATAAGTTTGTCCCTTTGCCTGCCCGTCTCCGTCACTAGGCCACCGCATCGTGATGGGGAAGAACCACGTGTTCCGGTTCAACCACCCGGAGCAGGCGAGGCTGGAGAGGGAGCGCAGCGTCACGGCCGAGCAGCAGGGGGAGCCGGAGGACTGGAACTACGCCCAGAGGGAGCTGCTGGAGAAACAAGGCATCGACATCAAGCTGGAGATGGAGAAGAGGTGGGGGGGGCAGCCTCTATGATGTACACTGCTATATGCACGTTCTGGTTACGTGTGATTGGTGGATAGAAGTGCAGGTTGATTGGTTGTTGGTGTGTTACAGGCTGCAGGACATGGAGATCCAGTACCGTAAAGAGAAGGAGGAGGCTGATCTGCTGCTGGAGCAACACAGACTGGTGGGTTGGATCAGTATCAGCTCATCTGTAGCTCACAGCTCATTTATTATCCAGCTGGTTAGGAGAGGCAGCTCGGTCCTGGACTGCCCTCTGGACCTCACTGAGGAGGCGGGTGAGGGGGGGATGCCGGCGAAGCTGACGTCCATTATGGACAACGTCTGTCCCCCCCTCTGAGCAGCTGTTTCAGCAGCAGGTCGGCGGTGTAAGACAGAAGGTTTCCATAGGTCCTTCCTCCCCTCTGCCATCACACTGTTTAACCAACATGTACAATAGTTTGTATACTGCATCACTCACCACTGTCACCTGCAGCACCATCTGTGTTCACCTGCAGGAACATACGCTGCTCCATGTCTACACACTCTTACATATTTACATTTTAGTAAAAGGTGTAGATTTCTGTATACACCTTTGATTTGTCCTCTTCATTCCTTGTGTGTTCAGTATGCAGACAGTGACAGTGGTGACGACTCTGACAAACGCTCCTGTGAGGAGAGCTGGAGGCTGATCTCGTCCCTGAGAGAGAAACTACCTGCCAACAAGGTGCACACACCTGTCTGTCTGCCTGTCTGTCTGTTTGCCTGTCTGTTTTATCAGTCTGTCTGTGTCTCTGTCTGTCTGTCTGTCTGTCCCACCTGTCTGTCTCACCTGTCTCTCACCTGTCCCACCTGTCTCCAGGTGCAGTCCATAGTGAAGCGCTGTGGTCTGCCCAGCAGTGGGAAGAGGAGGGAGCCTCTCCGAGTCTATCAGATCCCTCAGAGGAGGAGGATCAGCAAAGACCCCAAACGGGTCACCATGGAGGACCTCCGCATGCAGGCGGTCAAGGAGATCTGCTACGAGGTGCACACACACACACACACACACACACACACACACACACACACACACACAGACACACACACACACACACACACAAAGACACACACACACACACACACACACACACACACAGACACACACACACACACACAAAGACACACACACACACACACACACACACACACCTGTCCCCCGTGTGACGTGACCCTCTGTGCCCCCCCTCCCTCAGGTGGCGCTGGGAGACTTCCGTCACTCCCGTCAGGAGATCGAAGCGCTGTCCATCGTCAAGATGAAGGAGCTCTGCCGCATGTACGCCAAGAAAGACTCCAACGAGAAGGACAGCTGGAGGGCCGTGGCCCAGGACGTCTGTGACACCGTGGGCATCGGCGAGGAGAGGAGCCCCCCCACGGAGGACGGAGGAGGAGGAGGAGAAGGAGGAGGTGGAGGAGAGACGGGGGAGGGAGGAGAGAAAAAAAACATGTATGACCTGAAGGCTCACATCGATAAACTGACTGATATTCTGGAGGTGAGTTCACAGGAACATTCAATCACACGAGGTCTGCTGAGCTGGAGACATTTCACTCATATTTCCTCACTACAGGACCGTGTCTCTCTGCAACAGATATTCACAGTTAACAGACGCTTGTTAACATTCGCCCATTAGCTGTAAACAAAGCTGAGGCTGATGATGTCTGTAGTTCTGCAGGTTCTTTGGTCATAAACCAAAATGTTGGACACATTACAGTCAGAGGATCAATAAAGTTATTGGTTCATCCTGAGGGGAACATGAACGTCTGAACAGCTTTATTCTGCCGTCTCACCCGAGGCGATTCTCAATGAAAGAAATGTCTGTGACTCTTCCAGGAGGTGAAGCTGCAGAACAACATGAAGGACGAGGAGATCAAAGCTCTGAGAGACAGAATGATCAAGATGGAGAGCATCATACCTGTTCAGGTGCGCCTGCACGCCGCGGCCCATCAGCACCTCGTCTAGTTGCCCGGTAACGCCTCTCTGAATCCTCTGTTTTCCTCTCGTTTCCAGGACGACGATGTGAACGGCGAAGACGACGAGTCGCCCCAGGGAGACGGGAGCGGGTCTGGCGACAGCCCCCCCCACCAGCCGGAGGTCAGAGTTAAGCGGCTGATGGACGAAGACCCGGCGTTCAGGAGGGGGCGCCTCCGCTGGCTGAAACAGGAACAGCAGCGGATCCTGAACCTGCAGCAGCAGAACATCACCAAGAAACTACGAGGACAAAGCCAAAGCCAGGGTCAGTGGGTCCAGGGGTCACTGATCGATCGATTAGAATTGATCTGAATCAGGGAGTTGTTTGATATGTAGAGACACCTGACTGATGTGCTGTGTGTCCCCCCTCCTGCAGGTCAGAACGCCCCCGTTGTCCCTGTTCACCTCCCCGGGACCGGCCGCTTCATCCCTCCCCAGGAGTGCAAGCTCAAGTTCCCCTTCAAGAGTAACCCCGCCCACCGGTTGTCATGGGGACCAGCCAGCGCCGCCCTGCAGGCTCTGGGTCTGGGGGAGGGAGGAGGAGATGGGGGAGAGCCGCGGGAGGAGGGAGGAGGCATGGAGGGTAAAGGTTCTCCCTCGCCTCCTCCTCCTCAGGGTCCGCCTCCTGCTCTCTTGCCCCTCCCCTTCCAGCCTCCGCCCCCTCGCATGCGCACCCCCAGCCCCCATCGTGCCTGGCAACAGCGTAACCAAGGCAACCAGGGTAACCAGGGCGCCTTCTACTACCAGCACCAGGGCAACAACCAAAACCACCAGCGCCGCTACCGGCGCAACTCTCTGGACAGCTCCACCCACGGCAACAGTAACTTTGACAACGATCAGCATCATGGCAGCGGCGGTCACCAGGGGCGACCAAGACAGAGGAGGGGGGTGTCGCCTGGGCCAGGAGGAGAGAGAGGAGAGTGGAGGGGAGGAGGAGGAGGAGGAGGAGGGAGGGACAGAGACAGAGATGGAGGCTTCCATTATAATCCTCACCAGCACCATCAGTACCACCACCATCCTTACTACAACCCCCACAATGCACCATTCCAGCCAGGACCTCACCCCAACTACCACAGCCTGCCGCGCTCCGGGCCCCCGCCCCCTCCCGCTAACATGCTGCTGGGGGCGGGGCCACCACCGGGGGGGTGGGGCTTCACCACCCCACCCAGGATGAGACGACAGTTCAGTGCACCAGACCTCAAAAACAACAAGGAGACCCCCATCTGACCTCTGACCCCAGGGAGCTTTCTGATTGGCTGCAGGACACAGGGCGGTCCTGATGCTGTAGAGAATAGGCTGTGTGTGTGTGTGTGTGTGTGTGTGTGTGTGTGTGTGTCAGCACCTTTACAACACTGAGTCAGCCCGTCACACACCAACTAACATCACACACATTCTGTATCTTCAATCCTGCTGCTGTGTGTGTGTGTGTGTGTGTGTGTGTGTGACTTGCTCCTAGCTTTTACGTTAGCATGGGTTAGCTGTTAGCGACACTGTTTTTTTTGGTCAAACAGGATGGAAGTTTAACGACTTAGTTTTATTGATTTCATTGATCGCTGATATTCTGGTGTTGATCGTTAGCTCCCGGGGCTAGTTCCTGTTAGCAGAGGTCTCCTGTTGAAGCTGTTTTTTACGTGAAGATGAAGAACGTGAGTTTGTGAGATTTAGCTTGTGTCTTTTAGCCGCTGTTAGCCCAGGAGGCTAACTAGCCTGGGCTAGTCAGTCATGTAGTGAAGTGCTACACAAGCTTAGCACAGGTCAAAGTATTAGTCTAGCCTAGCTTAGCTTAAGGCAGCATTCATGTTGGTTGGGAATCGCAGTTTGTACAACTTCAGACGTTCTCCTGTAATATCGTATTTACCACCCGGGAGCTGTCGGGAACATTTCCCTCCCAGCCTGAAGCTCGTAGTTACGACTCTCCCGTGTGACTTGAACGCTGCGTCGCTGAGTGCTACAAACCAAAGAAAGCTGCTCTGCGGCGCCTCCTACAGGAGAGCCGACAGACGCGCTGCTGTAAGACAGACGGAAGTCCGGACCCATGACCCGTTTGAGAGGAAGGTGTGGGGAGAGGAAGAGGAGGATGTTGGATCTTTTTAAAGCGTTGTGTGTGTATATTTGAAGTGTATCCTGACTTATTTGTCTCGATGTTTTTATGAAGATGAATCTATTTTAAAACAGGCTGCGACATATGAAACGTGCTCACCTTCACTGCCTATGGTAGTCGTGGGAACTGTAGTAGGTGATACCTGACAACCGATGCCTCATGGGAGATGTAGGACTTATTTGACAGACATGGGAGATGTAGGAATTATGACACATGATGGATTATGGTATGTGTAGGGCCGTGGGAAATGTAGTATGGGACAGGCGAATGAGAGAAGATGGAAGAGTGAGACACTTAAAGAAGAGAAATCTGAGATATAATAAGCTTTGTGATGGATTTAGTAACAAACACTACGATATGTTCTGTGTGATTTTAAAGGATCTGACCATATTTGTACTTTCTGTCCACATCAGTGGGGACAAGAAGGGACGAGGAATAAACTGCTGCCTTCCTGAGACGTCAGGAAGTTGGAAATTGTGGCTTTTTCCCATTTGATGTCACTTTAAAGACAAATTATGCAACACAATGACAGTTATAAACATGTTTTCTAATGTTATCAGCTTTGGGTTTTAAAGGTTTTTTTAGGCCGCAACTAACAATATTTTTCATTATCAATCAATTGTTTGCTCTACACATGTAAAATAAGAAAAGGTTAATTGATTATCCAAATAGTTGCTGATTAATATTCATACATCAACAGAGCTGATCTTCAAACACAGCTGATGCATGGATTCACCTGGGGAGTTTTTGTTGTGTTCAATGCACCTCTGGAATGTAGGAAGTTGTAATAACAACCACCCTGCCACAAGTTTCCAACTTCCCGTGTGAAAGTGAACGCAGCCTCGGTGTGTTTTATCTGCCATGAATGATGACATGTTTACTGTCAGGAGGAGCTGGGAGTTGGAGGCACTGCCCAAACCCCGCCCACGCAGGGCAAGGCATTGTGGGAGATGACGAGTGGAGCGTCTTTGTGCTCCGTGACTTTAAGACCTTTGCACAAAAGGTCAGAACCAACCAATGGGAGCGCTCCTTCCGGCCACACAGCCAGTCAGGGAGGGAGTCGCCACGATGATGACGACAAAAACAAGAGAATAGATTGTGATTGGCCAGAGAAGTATGACATCAGCAGGATTTTATTTCCGCCTTGTTTTGCTCTGCTGTCTCTGGAATCGACCAATTACAGGACAATCTTGATAACCTGCTGCCACCGCCGGGCTTGATGGGAAACAATGTTTCCTTTTTGTTTATGTTTCCTTTTTTTTTTTTTTTTTTTAACTTTTTTTTTTTATTTCCAGTTTGGGCTTCTGATTGGCTGATTTTTTTTATTTTCTTTGTGTATTCATTTGCTTCTTGTCCTGAGTATTTTAACCCCGCCTACATGTGCGACCTTTGCTTTGTGATGTCATCACGACATCATCACTATTATTGATATTATTATTATAAAAGTATAAGTGTCATTAATATTGGGTTCTTTTGGATGCTGCTAAAGGAAGCTTCTTCGCCCTCATGCAACCGCCTGAGTGTGTTTGTGTGTGTGTGTTTGAGTGTGTTGGACGTCAGTGTGTGTGTGTGTGTGTGTGTGTGTGTGTTTCCGGGTTAATTTAGAATCATTATCTACAGTTTGTTTTACGTTATAAAGCTGATTTGATTGTTTTTCTTCTAGTCGTCTTTAGTTTTGATGTTTTGGAGGTTTGAGGAGGAGGAGGAGGGGCCTGGGGCGGGCGAAGCCATTGCCGTGGCAACCCCACTGCAGAATACCAGAACATTCTAGAACCCTAACCGACCGGCCCCGCCCATTCCCTAAACCTCTGCTCCAATCACAGCCTCAGAATCTGTGACATCACAGCATGAAGTCTCTTCAGGACTGTGGAACACAGACATGGACATGATGACATCATGGTCTACCCTCCTCCTATTGGCTCAGAGCCCCTCAGTTGTTTTCTGTCTGTGTTGGGTTGTTGTGTCTGTTGTTATGTTTGTTGTATCAGGAACCAATCTCAGGCTCTACCTGCAGACAACATGATGGCAATAAACTGTCAACAAGAACGAAAAAGTAACCGGTCTCGCCTCCTACTTTACTGTTTCCCTCAATATGAGGGCGTAGATTTCAGGGGGACGCAGGGGACACGTCCCCCTCAACTTTTAAAAGGACTTAT
>CM062207.1:577500-695000 GCA_031216445.1 Lateolabrax maculatus | reverse complement strand
GATGCTGATAGTGTGGTGAGTACCACAACAGGAAAATAAAGTAACAGCAACAAAAGGAAGTGAAGGCAGATGCTACGAAGAGAACATGAGAGAACACATATTTGTTTATGAATGGTTCCTGTTCTGTAGTTGACCCAAACCCCAAACCAGTATTTCAGTATGCTTCAGAGAACGTGCTCCTCAGATTGTCTAACTGCATCTGAAACACCCCTTCCACTTTAAACAGTGAGTGTGGAGGTGTGAAAGTGCTTTAATTCTTCATTCAACTACTTCTGCAACACAATGAACGTCTTTGACGAGAGATTGTAATTTGTACGCTTCATCACATCTTTCCCATCTCTACGACACCAGGCTTTTCACTCTGCATTCGAATGTGACCAATCACAAAAGGTCGAGCAAGTTTTTGCCTTTAAATGTGGTCAAGCAACACTTTGTTGTAGTTTGTTTGAAACATTTATGAGGCCTTTATAAATATCTTACTTTAGAGACTACATATATTATAATTTAGGAATTAGGAAAGAAAGTTTCTGTAATACACTGCTGATTGTTACTTTCATGCATATTTAAAATGGTGGCGTACTGTGACTTATTCTTTGATGGTTGTTATCTGTTCTCAGGTGTGTGACTCTCCACAAAGGCATAAGGGTAAACCTGTAATAAGTCTGGAAGAAACTGATCTCTGTTCACTGAATGAATGGGGTCCAGCCGGAGACTTCTACCAGCCAATAGTTACCACCAGTTCTTATGTGACAACTACTGCTGCTACTACTATCCCAGCTACTATCACTGTCTCTTCTCCTCGTCCTCCTCGTCCTCCTCCTCCTACTACTACTACTACTCCTGCTGCTGCTGCTCCTACTACTGATACATCAGCATTCGTAGAACTCCACACCGAGTACCACAGAGTAGTCACGTGGTCGTGGTATCAATCCTTCACCAGATTCATTGAATGGTCTGAGTTTTCAGGGTCAAAGTTGGTTGGGTCACGTGACTTGGTTACTCATGCCGCTCTTCCTATTGTCAGACCCTCAACTGAAAGTCCTGCTAGCCTGATGACCACTACGGTCGAGACAACCAAATCTGTTCATTCAACTGTAACATCAACAACACAGAGACTCCAGGTAGTCGCAAAAACCATCCCCACTGAGGCAACGACCACGTCGACCCCTTCGCTTGGTCAAATTATTGCTGTCAGAGGTGCAGGCGTGTTCTGTTTGTGGCTTTTCGCAGGGTGTCTGCTGCTGTGCGTGGCGTCTGCGGCGTGCATATTGGCGACTTGGGCGACTCTGGTCATCTGGTACAGGAGGGTGTACAAGCCGCTGAGTGTGACAATGGCGAGGAGGAGGAGGGGAGGAGGTGGTGAGGGAGTGAGGCTGTTAACCATCAGCAGGACGGAAGAGAAGGAGGTGGCAGGAGGAGGTGGAGTGATGGCGCTGTATCGCTCTGTTCTGTTCATCCACAGAGAGGGAGGAGAAGCTATGGAGAGGGAGGACGGAGGAAATGAAAGTGAGGGGGGAGGAGGGAAAGAAAGACTCCTTGTCACTCTGGGGCCGACAGGAGGAGGAGGAGCGACAAGAGCAGAAGAAGGAGAAAGAAAAGGGAGGGTGGAAAGAGGAGTGTACAGGAAGACATTGTACCGTCTGTTAAGCAAAGAGAAGGAGATAGAGGGATGGAGGGATGTGATGGAGGAGTGTCGGGTCTCTGCAGAAGATGGAGGCAGGAGGGGAGGGGGGAGAGATGAAGGGAAGGAGAGAGAGAGGAGTGGAGGAGGAGTTTCCAGAAAGTGCTACAGCGTGATTCTGAGGGAGGAGAGGGAGGAAGCAGGGGCAGGGAGAGAGGAGCTGGACTGGGTGGTGGGGGGGTGGGAGGTAAAAAGTGGAGGAGGAGGGGAGGAGCCCAGGAGCAGCTGGGGGGAGTGGCTGGCACACTACTTACCCAGCATGCCCTGGGGCGTGACCACGCCTCCTGAGGGCGAGGCAGCTCAGGGATTGTAACTCACACTTTTTCTCACACTGGTCACAGCTGTATGGTTTCTTGAGCATGTTATTGATGATGAGAACGTTTTCTCACAGTGTTTGCACTTGTTGGTTTTTTCTCTAGTGTGGATACAGAAATTAAATGGAGGAAGTAACCTGCCCACATTGTTGACAAGGATAGATTTTGTCTTTAGTGTGGATGTTTCTATGATTCTTGTAAGCAGCTTGCTGAGTGAATCTCTTCCCACAGTCCTCACAGCTGTATGGTTTCTGTTCATGTACTCTGTGGTCTGTTGAAGAAATGAAAGCTTTCTCACAGTGTCTGCAGTGGTACGGTTTCTCTCCAGTGTGAATTTGATCGTGAATTCTTAGGCCTTCTAGTCGAGTAAAAGTTTTCCCCCATTGGTCACAGTGGTACGGTGTCACTACAGTGTGAATGCCACTGTTATTACAGACACTGAACTAACCACAGACACTTGACTGACCCACTGTTTTTACAGACACCTGAACTAACCACAGACACAACACATTAGAAGAGGACTGTGCATTTTTCATTTTCCCTTCTGTGCCTTATTTTTCTGTTTGATTTTTACACATTTGGATCCAAAGTTCATGTGTGTTGGATTTCTGTTGATCACTGGTAGCAATTCCATGTTGCTAATAAAGCTTTTACAGCAGCTTTAAAGTAAAGATGACTCATCACTTTTAGACAGTGTGTTACTGAAACACGTGGAGGTTTACAGTAAAAGGAAACTGAATTACAAAAAACCACATGATTTAATATTGTCTGTTGTATGCAGGTGGAACTGAAACACGATCTATACCTCTTGGATAGAAAACATGTTTTAGTTTTGATTTCGAGTCGAGTTTGTTGTGTTTTGATGGAGTGTATGTAGAGAAAGTTTTTTTGCATTTTGAAATGTATTTAATTTGAGTTTGTATTTAATGAACAAAATGTGATTTTGAGCAGAAAGTTAAAGGTAAACGCTTGTTAGCAATTATAAAAAACCTTCAGTCAGAGTGATCTAAAGCAGTCATCTTCTGTGGAGAGCTCATGCTTCCTCCTCTTCCTCCATCAGCCATCCTGAGAGGAAGAGGTTCCTCTCCTCCTCTTTCTCCTCATCCTCCTCCTCTTCACACCGCTGAGCTGTGATCAAATGGAGAAAGGATGAGTTCATCACAGACTTGCTCTGGGAACTACAGGTGTCCAGCAAAGGTTGAATATCAGCGTCACTGCTGGCACCTTCAGTTACAGGAGAGTACCTAAAGGTTGTAGGAGGTGATGGTGTGCAGGACAGGAGGTACAGGGAACAGCAGGATGAGGCATATCCAGCTCCACAGAGGGAAGAGAGTGATCTCAGAGATCAACTGGACCGGACAGTAAACCTGTATCATGTAGAACTGAGTTGTGATTAACATGTTTATTAAAGTTGTTACTGCTGCTGTAGGAAGGAACAGTGTCCAGAACAGGGACGGTATCTGCTCAGTGTAAACGTGACCACTGATGAACTTACAGACCATTAATCACAGTAAGTGGAAAATACCACACAGCCTGTCCGCAGTCAAACCTTACACTTTCAGTGCACGTCTATTCTTGATTTTATGGCAAATGCATTGAAATGGCCCAGAGCGAGCTGATAGGTAGGGTTAGACCAGAACTGCAGTGTGAAAGTCGTACCTGAAGAGAGGCTGTAATAAGGTGTTAACACAGGGTAGATTCAAAATGCATATATGGAAATTAAATCAACTGGATTATATTCACAGAAAGGCATGACATATGTGTCCCTTGTATATTAAAACATCCTATTTGTTGGGGACATTACTTTATTCTTTGATTTTGGGTTACAAGAAAAAAACAGTCTCACATTTTTATATTTAAATTATTTTAAGTATGAAACTTGAGGAGCTGTAAAAACACAATGCTGCATCAGTCCTGACAATAGATTTATGTTCCGGAAAACTTTGACTACAAACTGAGTCAAAATCAAGCATTTCTACTGTATCATTTTGCAGAATTTCAAAGTTAAAGTCTCACATTTTTACAGTGTAATGACCGTGAAAGCTCCTCAAGTGTCAATATTAATACTTCAAATAATTTCAATGTAAAAATGTGAGACATACATATAAGGGACACATATATCATGCTTTATGCTTCCTGTGGATATAATCCAGTTGATCTCATTTCCATATATGTATTTGAATCTACCCTGTGGTAACACCTTATTTTGAACGAATGTTACACTTCATCGTGTTTTTGTACATTAGCATTTTAACACAAATCCCATGACAGCAGTGAGAGAAAGCAGCCAGCAGGAGGCAGCACATCACCACATTTGAACCTGACTCTTCAGTGTCTTTTTCTGTCCAGAGAACCAGAGAAGAAACAGCTGAGAGGAAGAGAAGAGTTCAGCATTTGTTTCCTAATTTAGAACTAAATGAGAAGTGATGTCTGGCAGCTGTTTACTTCCTGATCTGTCATCTTCCTGTCCATCATTTTCATCATATTAACAACTGTTGCTGTTGTGTTTCTATTAAACTGACTGTGTCTCTTCTCATTACATGAAAATGAAACACAAACTGGATCATAATACAACTCAAACAGAAACATCCTGCAGTCACTCCCAACTGCTTCAGAATCCCAGTTAGTCCTCACTAACTGCCTCAATATCTCCATCATGATGGTCTGATCTGGAATCTGTGAACTGTCAATGTTTCATCTTTCTCCTGCAGTTTTATATTTTTTCTTGTCTTGTTGATGATGTGTTCACTCGTGGCTGCTGAGTCATGTGAAATAGTCATTAACACATTTTTATCCTGGAGCCGACTACATGACCCACTCTGTAAATAACTTCACTGTTTTAACTTTACTTCTGTAAACAGAGACGATATAACAGGACTTTCCCTTCCTCAACAGACAGTTACACTGAAGGCTTAGTTTGGAAGTCATCTTCCCTCAAGGGCCACTAACTCGCTTTTTCCAGAGCTAAACAAACAAGTTCATGTGACAAACATGTTCAATCTAGGCCTATTTACGTATTCATAAACCATTTGCAAAGCTGATTTTTCAGGATTTTAAATACAGCATTGTTTGTATACATGTTTACTTGCTAGCGGTCTTCTTCCCTATGGGAATTACGGCCCTTTAGGGGGATTCAAACTTAGACATCCCACCAATCATTTCAGTGTGTGGACAAGGTTCAGAGGCTCTACATTACTCGTATTGTCAGACCTGCATTGTGAACCTCACACCAGGTGACACCACATCCCTCTGCCCTGTCAGAGGATTTACTTTTAACTTACCCTCTTTAAGAAATGTGTTGTGTAAATTAAGTGGCCTTGTCTTTATTTGACTTAATATTAGAAAAACTTTTATTGGCACATTAAATAAACAGGTTTAATTAACTTCTGTGCACAACGATAAAAATAGTTAAAAAGTAAAAAAACTTAAAGTCCAGAAAGTGAAAGCAGCTCGTACAGAAGAAACTAATACAAAGATTTGACACAGGTGATACAACACAGTCATTCTATAATCAATCAGTTCTAATAATGAGCTGATGAGCTTTACATAACAGATGATTACAACTACTGATTGTACTACGTATTTATGTTTTCACATGCTGAAGCTTGTATAGTAAAAACTTGTGAAATACATGAACAACAGGATAAAAAAACACTGAGGCTGCTCGAATTGTGTCTTCGATGCTATACTATTTTTTTTGTCCAGAGTTAAATAAATGCATTTAAACTCAGGAACAGAAATTGGAAACTAAAAGTGCAACCCTCCCAAATAAACAGCTAAAAGTCCAAGTGCTTAGGCTTTATATTCAGTTTTGACATGTTGAGGAAAAATCCAAGTCCAGGTTAGAGGTTTGCTGTGGTGGTGTGAGTTTATTCAAGCATGCCAGCACACTGGTGCACTGACAGACACAGAGCGGATCTGAGTCGGTGAATGGACCAAGAGTCAAGACAGAGATACAGTTTTATACAGTAAGAACAAAGCAGTGACGTAAGAACAACAGGAGACAAAAGGTAGGACGGGGACATTTGCTATCAGACTTGCAGGGGACACCAAGTTGGCAAGATCAAAGGGTCAAGAGTGACAGAGGGGAAGTGGCTCCTGGTCTGAGGGGGAGCCCCACTGTGTATCGTTGATCAGTCTGAAGGGGGATCAAGGGGGGGCTCCAAAGATAGTCAATTAACAAGTCTGGAGAGGGCCCCAATGTGTATTGAAGGGCCCCAATGTGTATTCTTCTTCAATCCACACTTTTTTTTTTTTTTTTTTTTTTTTTAAACATAACACAGGAGCAATTCCACTCTGGAAACTTGAAAACTTGAAAACTTAATTGAAAACAAAAAATGCTGAAACCAAGTGAAAAATACAAAACGACTCTGCTTAGTCATAATCAACTTCAATTTCAAACAAAAAATCAGGATTGCAAATACATCTGAGACAGGTGACTAGGCATAATCATTAATAGAATCAGATGATGAATGTTGTCTTCGTTCTTCTGATGGAGTGTATGTAGAGTCACAGTTGGATATTTCTAAGTGAATGCTTCCTTTACCTTCAACACACCATTCAAATGCCTTTGGAACCATTGTGAGGGTGAGAGGGTTAGGAGTGTTGCAGGAATAACAGTTGGTATAACGTTGATTGCAGTATAATTGTCGTGTTTGTGATGGATTTGGACAGGCACACTGTTCATAGGTGGAATTAAAGTGTAACACGTGGCAGGTGTCACAGGAGGTTATAGGCACGGCCTTCAGTTGGAGTCCTTCCCTTGTACTGTGTGGGATAAACCCAGAAACATAACAGTTCTTAGGATTTGGGCTGTTATCGGCTACCATTTTTGCCAATTGGAAGTATGTGTTTGTTGAAAGCAGAGGTTCATGTGCAAGTGTCTTTCTCTGTTGGTATTGTGGAATGTCCCGTTTGTGGTATCTGTAGATGTTTCTCTTTGGCATGCATAACTCATTAAGGCTTACTGTTGGTCCTTTTCTCTGTCTGGTGTTGTTTCTTAATGCTATAATCAGTGTCTGGTGTGCAGTGGCTTTGCTTGAGACTCTGGTGTCTATGTTGTTTCTCTGTTCCCTCGACGGCTGTGGTTGTCCTGCAGCTTCTTCTGGGACTCCGGTGCCTGCGTTGTCCTTCAGGGGAGTCGATCTTTCCCAGGGATGTAGCCATCCTTCTATGGCTCCGCAGTTGGTAAGGAAGAGGACCCACAGGATGAAGAAGGATTCTGCTTGGTTCCGGTGCATGGTGGAGGCGGTGTCTTCTTACAGTGGGATGCGTGAATCCAAGTGGGACGACCCTCACACTTGACTGCTGTGTTGGTGGTGAGCAGGACGTGTTGTGGTTTGGACCAGCGGGGTTTCAGGGGGTTTTTCCGCCGGAACGCTCTGATGCAAACCCAATCTCCTGGTTGGATGTTGTGGCAGGGTTTGTCACTAGGAAAAGACTGGACAGCTTTCACTTGTCCGTGGATTGACTGAACAGCAGAGGTTAGAGCAGAACAAAATGATCTGATAGACTCATCCATGGCATGGAGATCCATCTTTTTCATGCATAATACCGAATAACTTGGTATAGTCATTAGTCTACCAGTGATAATTTCATGAGGTGTGAGTTTGTGTTTCCTGATGGGTGTGGACCTCATTGACATTAGGGCTAGAGGCAGCAGCATTGTCCATCTCAGGCCTGTTTCAGCACACAGTTTGGCTAGGTTGTTTTTCAAGACCCCCTTTTGTCTTTCAACTAGCCCTGAAGACTGTGGATGATATGGACAATGTAGCCTTTGTTTAATCCCTAGTGATTTACAGAGTTCAGTCATTATTTGTCCAGTGAAATGGGTACCTCTGTCTGAATTGGTCTGAGGAATACCAAATCTTGGCACAATGTCTTTTAACAGGCATTTGGAACGGACGTGGAGTCCGCCTTCTTACATGGCCATGCTTCAGGCCAGTTTGAAAACATGTCTTATGAATAAAATCAATTTCAAAAGCTTCAAAAAAATACCCGAGGTGAAGGATGTGTCGACATTATTGTCTGTACTGTTTTTCATTTTGTGCATAGGATGTAAATCCCGGAGCAAACCAGTCTTCCAACACTATCTGACACACCCCCCCTTTGCTCACATGTGACAAGTCATGTGACTTGCGTGTTAGCCACGGGTACAGAGACACGGGAGCCCACAATGCGGCCGTCATTGTGGACCCACAAATTGTTTACATATTTACATCCATGGGAAAGCCACAAACTATGCTCTCTCACATCAGTGGTCTCCTGTAAGAGACCCACATCATTAGGAGAAGCAAGGTTGTTAGCAGGTATGGCAAGACAGAGCTTTACATGGACAGGAATACCAATTTTGGCAGCTGCTTTGGCGGCATGGTCGGCCAAAGCATTGCTTCGTAAAACTGGATCTTTAGATTTGGTGTGGGCTTCACATTAAAACGGCAATAGATGAAGGTAGTTAACATGCATTTAGCGGTTTTCCAATCAGTTTCCCTTGTTTAACAGATGTCCCTGAGGATGTAATGAATCCTCAGTTTGCCCACTGTATACTAAAGGCATACAAACATCCAAAAGTGTATCTGGAGTCTGTGATAATGGTAAGTTTTACCTTTCACTTGGTGACAGGTTCTCATCAGGGCATACAACTCAGCTACTTGGGCGGAGCTTGAGGGTGGCAGGGCGGCACTTTCAATAATAGAAAAGTTTTCACAAATTGCATACCCTGCGTACGGCACACCATTTTCTCTATAAGCAGAGCCATCAGTGTAGAAAAGAAGTTCAGAGTTAGAGAAATTAATTTCTAAAAGATCTGGACTAGGTTTAGATGAACATGAAACAACATCCACAGTTATGGGGGATCACCATCATCTTCTGTAGGTGATATAGTAGCAGGGTTAGGAATGGAACATCTGTAATATGTGGAGCAGTGAGTGTCAGTACTCTTGATAAAGAGGATACTGTGAAATCCTTGGCAGGGAGGTGTTATGTTTTAGTAATATCTGTACTGGCTTAACAGTTCTGATCAAACAAACATCATTAGAGGAGGAGGCCCATACTGACAAGGTCACACTGGACACAATTCTATCATATAATTTCACTTTTCCTTCACTCATAGTTTGATTTTGGTCTATCAGAGCTGTTAGTACAGCTGTTGTGTTATCTTTTATTCTGTAAAAAGATGCCATCTGGTGTGGAATAGATGGTGCAGTTTAGTTAACCTAACAAATCTCGCCTTAATAGCTTCATGGGTGTGGTGTCTGAAAGAAGAAAGGAGTGTGAAGTTGTAAAACATGACATGCTCTCAGTAAAAGTACCTATGGATACTACAATAGGCTCACATACAGGTAGACTCATAGGAATGCCTCCAACCCCCACAGCCCTTGCTGTTTCTTTGGCTGTTTTGAAATGTATGGTTTTTGTTGCTTTAAGAGTTGAAAGAGAACCAGAAATGATGTTGATTTTCCATTAACATCTACGATTAAATAAGGTTCTTAATTTAAAATTTAAAAAAACAAAGCTTGGGTCACATTTCCTTCTGTTTCAATTTGGTACAGCTCTATTAGTAGGGCTTTGGGGTTTGTTGGTCTTCCATTTGTCCACTCACTGGAGGTGCCGTAGGCAGGGTAGATTGGGATGCTTCTATATGGTCAGTTTCTTACCCAATGATTTGGCTCACCACAATAGAAGCAGTTCCCTTGGTCATTGTTTGAGAAAAGGTGACATATTTCTCACGTCCTTGTCCTTAGTTCTCACTTTTCAAGGTTCCTCTGCCACTGCGATCTCCTCTGGGTGCTCCGCCTGTATAGTGAGACACTTAAACAAGAATTAACATTTCATGCATTTTGTATTCCCTTTGTTCTGTGTTACCCCAATTGTGCTGAGTTATCTTTACCAGTTCAGTTATTGGTTTTCCTGTCCATCCAACTGTCGATTGCTCTTTTCCTGAAATTTCTTTTTGAGAGGAGTTAAGTTATTCTGTTATATTAACTCCTGTTAAATTGATAAAGCTATGACACTGTAAATTGTCTGTGCTTTATCTGGAGTGATTTTGGAGTCTGTGGGATTGTAGGCAATTTCACAGACATCAGTAACTTTGTCTTTCGAATCGGATGGCAAAGTTAGTTTTAAACAATTGCATTATGTCAGGCATTTGGGATGGGATTTGGCATATTTCCTGACATCCTTGGGAAAATCTCCCACTATTGCCTTTAGCTCTCTGTGACTCCAAGGTTTGGAGTCCACCCTTCTTCATCTTCATGAATTTCAAACTTCACTTTAAACTATATTCTTTTATCTCTTTCCCAGGATAAAAGTTCTGGATGTGATCGTTTTCATTTGTTTTAGTGGTTCTGTAGGCCAACTGGTTACTCAAATTAATTTTTGTCTGCGTTGTGTTTTTGTTTTCGTATTCCAGTTGGTCTACTAACTTTTTATTTTGATCTGTAAGCAAAATTATTTAAGATTCTGCATTACGGCGACTACTTTCATCCTTCTACTGTTTTAAGGAAGTAGAAGTGTTGGTTTATATCTATGTGCGAGCTCGATTTATCATTAAAATTTTCTAATCTGGTCCGGTCGAAAGTCCCATTCTGGGGAAATTTGAGAAGACCATCATCTGCAGTTATTCTAATCAATGTTGCAACAAATTTAACACTATTGGTACCATAACTATCGTACATGTACTTTTGCAGGACCGGTGAACTCTTTCTCTGACCTTCTACTAAAATAACTTCCCATTTTCTTTCTTATAAAATCCCTTCTAAAACTTTCATTTACTCTTACTTTTGCCAACAAATCACATTCATTATAATACTACTTAGAAGGTACAATCCATTCCTTAATGTACGGAGAAAAAATCAGATCCCTACAGAATGAATTAAACCCAAAAGCAAATTATTCCCTTCATCATAATACTACTCAGAAGATACAATCCATTCCTTTAAGTGTAGGGAGAAAAAAATCAGATCCTTACAGAATGAATTAATCCCAAGAGCAAATTACCCCAAACTACCGATCCTGCGTAGGCCTCCCTTCTTACAAGTCTCTCTGGACTATTACCTCAGTGTTCCCATCACTGGCAGTGTTCCAAACACTGTGACCTTCTTCTATCTCTCAGTAGATAGCCGTGTTTCCCCGAAACACTCGGTCCGATCCAATGATCTATTCCAATTGGCCATTTCCATAAATTTCCTTTCTCTGTAATCTGAAATGTTTAACCTTAAGAAGAGTAAGTCAAATTCTAAGGCTAGGAAGAGGCATGCAAATTTACTCTGTAATCCGAAATGTTTGGACCTTAAGAAGAGCAAGTCAGATTCTTAGGTTAGGAAGAGGCAAGCAACTCTATAACCGAGTCAATTCTCCAAGGTTTAAAAGCACAAGCATTCCTACCATCTCTACAGTGTAAACTCCTTAATACAAGCATTCCTACCATTTCTACAGAGAAAACCAAATTAACCACTTTTCACAACCACACAGCAAACTTACGTAAAAATGCGCATGGCGTCAACTTCTTTGGGACTCCAGCTTCACAGACCTCCAACACACACAGCAACAAAAGTTGGGTTTTCAAAAGGACCCTTTACCTCTGTAATTTGGATCTGAAGTCACTGGTGTGTCCTTGGTCTGGAAAAGGAGTCTCCGTGGAAGTATGTTGCCATCCGGGTCACGGCACCAAATTGTTGAGGAAAAATCCAAGTCCAGGTTAGAGGTTTGCTGTGGTGGTGTGAGTTTATTCAAGCATGCCAGCACACTGGTGCACTGACAGACACAGAGCGGATCTGAGTCGGTGAATGGACCAAGAGTCAAGACAGAGATACAGTTTTATACAGTAAGAACAAAGCAGTGACGTAAGAACAACAGGAGACAAAAGGTAGGACGGGGACATTTGCTATCAGACTTGCAGGGGACACCAAGTTGGCAAGATCAAAGGGTCAAGAGTGACAGAGGGGAAGTGGCTCCTGGTCTGAGGGGGAGCCCCACTGTGTATCGTTGATCAGTCTGAAGGGGGATCAAGGGGGGCTCCAAAGATAGTCAATTAACAAGTCTGGAGAGGGCCCCAATGTGTATTGAAGGGCCCCAATGTGTATTCTTCAGACACAATTGTATTTATCACTCTAATCCTGTAACATGTAGTCTTAATGTATTGACAGATGACTTGTAAAACTGCAGACATGATTTGTTTACTGTCCTTTCAATTAAGTGATGTTACCCTGACCTGGAAGTTGTAGTCTTTCAAATTCTCAAGTAGGTCCACTCTCTTCTCAATCTTATCTACTGCACCATTAAAAAGAATAAATAATACTTAATAAAGTGTAGAATTTACACCTGTTCAAATGCTGATTTAGCAAGCTAGCCATGCTAATGTAGCTCCTGCAGTTCTGCATAAACCCTGCCCACACTAGTTTCTGTCCGGCCTGCTTTTCACCAAAACGTGCTACAATACATTCAAAATTATTTTTATGAAGATGATGCTGTTTTATATTGTGCTGCTGATTCTGATCGCTCTCCTTTAATGCTGAGCAAGAAACACTTCTTCATGTTCAACCTACAATAACTGGTGTCTTTGTCCACTTGTTTTTAGCAGAAACAAGTTAGGCATTACAACACATCAAAACTTTTAAGTTCATGTGTTATTTTCATGTTTCTGTAACAGCAGCAGAGCACAAGAACGTTGATCAGACAGACAGATCTTCATCAGCAGGATGAAGGTTGATCCGGTTTTGTGCACAGCTTTCCATAAATCACACAACTAATAACACCAACAAGAAGAAGCCCGCCAATAACTGACACAACAACTACAATTTCAAGATATCCATCCATGTTTAGTCCATTCCAGAGATTCCAGTTTGAGATTCCAGCTGCACCTGTGTCTGTGACCATGAGGTTGGTGAGGCATTTGATCTCGGAGTGCGTCGTGTCATTGCTTCTTGGGTGGATGATTATGATTCGACACTCGTATCTTCCAGTGTCGTTGACGGTGACGCTCTTCAGAACAACTGAAGCGTCTCCGTCCTTCATCTCTGGATCTCTCAGCTCCACTCGACCACGATAAGATGGGTGCTGGTAGGGTTCATACGAGCGCTTGTTCCGGTAAAAGAAGATGTAGCCGTCTGACTTCAGGTCGGGTCTGTTCCACTCTAACAGTGAGATGGAGGCTTCTCCGGGGGCCCGACACTGCAGAGTCACGTCCTGTTCAGGCTTCGCCTTTGTCTCTTGTTGGTCTGAACGAAAACAGAAAAGAAAACCCAGAAATATTTAACCGATGGAGTCGGCTCAACGGGAAGAGTTGTTGTAGGTCTGCTGTAACAGCAGAGATGTTGTCTATCACATGAGAAACATAAACTGCATTTCACGTGAGGTTGACAGATCTGCATCTGGTAACGAACATTTCTGAGCAGATTAAAGGCAGTATTCTGGAGGAACCGAGCTCACCTGGTCATTTTTAACACAATCTGGTTTGGAACAAGGCTGTAGTGGAGGGTAAACAGTACGCAGTCTATAGTAGGATTACTGTCTGCATGCGTCAGTCACCTCATCTGACCTCATCTCTTACATGTGATGGAACAGAGAAACCTGTTTTTCCATGTCCTCCATCACTGATCGCCTACTATTAGAGAATAAGAAAGCCACGCTGTTCCCTGGTGTCTTTCATATTGTTGCTGATGTCTGCCGACATTACTGACCGTAACATTAATGATGAGTCATGTAACTGCAGCCAAGGCAGAGCCTGGAAATCTAAATCCTCCTGTAACTCAGTGAGGAGGTGCAGCATCAGCAACACTTTCGGTTTCACTACAGAACATCTCTGCGTCTGTTTTTCTTTGCAGGTTAGCTGAGTTCTGCACTGTTTTATTCTTCTCTATCTATTATCATTACACATCCAGAATGCCAGTAGTTACAACAGAGACACAACGAGTAACAGAATCCTCTCCAGTATGAAGCAGGTCCAGCTACATCATGGCAGCTGTCAGTCAGGAGGCTCCTCATCCAAACACACAAACACCAGCTCACCTTTAAATGCGGAGACCGGAGAGATCAGGAACCAGCAGAGGACCAACATCCCGGTTGAGAGACCAAGACGGCCGAGCTGAGTCTTCCTCAGGCGAAGAAGCTGCTGTCACTACCGGAAATGACCCCCCCCCCACCCCCATCCTCTCTCCTGCAGCTCCCACCGTCACATGATCACTGATCAGCAGTTTCTGGGTTGATTTTGAGCCGACTTTATAAACTCCTGAAGCCTCGCTGTGTTGAAACTGGCACATCCACGTGAATATAAATGTCAAGGTGTCCCAGCTGTCAGACGGACAGATGTGCGGAAACATCTGTAAACGGAGTAACTCCCCCTCTCATTGGTCCTTCAGGTATAAACAGAGAGCCGATGTCCGCATCCCTCCGTCCGTCTCTGCCGGCCCTGCCACTGACTCCGCAGAAAATAGATCCAAGCAGTGTGGGCACTCTGGTCCACACCTGGTCAACACCTGGTCCACACCTGGTCTGCACCTGGTCCACACCTGGTCCACCTCGGTTGTCCTCCCGCCCCTCAGCCAATCAGAAACTCCACAAAGTTTGAGCTACTTTATTAACAACAGAGTCCTTAATAACGAGTTCATGTTCAAATGAACATGAACTCGTTATTATAATGTTATTATAATGCTGAACAGACATGATCTGCTGCTCAACACACCAAGGTTAGTAAAGGTTTTACATGATTTTAAATAAGTGCTTCTTCACATAAAAGACCACAAAGTAACAGACCACCACAGACTGAAGCATAAAGCCTAGAAACAGGGGGAAACAGCTAGACTGGCTCGGTCCAAAGGAAAGAAAATCCACCTTACATCTGTACAAAGACTCAAGTGTAAAAAGGGACAATTCACCATTTTTACAGGGGAGGTATGTGCCGACCTATTTACCGCCTGGGACCAGTAACTTCCTGGAGTCTCTGCATTACATAAGAGGTATTATGTTATAGTGGTGGTGTTAGAGTATGTTAAAGGAGTATTATAGTAGTGTTATAAACCTCTGTGCCGTGTGTCTGATGAACCTTCAGACTGAAGGATGTAGAGTTGGTGGAACTCACCTCCACCTGCAAACACAAATACACCGAATGGGTCATTTGGTTTAACTCAAAATACAATAAATCCCCTCAGCTCGTCTGACTGTGAGGCCCAGCAGCTCTCAGCTGTTTAAAGGACAGTTTGTCTCTCTGAGCTGTGAGGAGGACGACAGTTCTGCTGGATGGACTCTGAGGAGAAACACCAGCAGAGAAACCAGGACTCAGTGTGACGACTGGGGACGATCAGCTGGTTCCTCCTGTAACATCAGCTTCATCCTCACTGGGAACAGTGGAGTCTACTGGTGTGAATCCAGAGAGGGAGCAGCCAGTGACCCCGTCAACATCACTGTCACTGGTAAGATCAGACTGTGGAGTTAGTACTGATGAAGCTGTGTGTAAATGGATGAGATGCTGTAGTTTGTCTCTGTGTTGAGGTGGACCAGTGATCCTGCAGAGTCCTGTCCTCCCTGTGATGGAGGGAGATGATGTCACTCTGACCTGTCAAACAAACAGCCCTCCCTCCAACCTCAAAGACAAAGACAATTCTTCAACCAAATCTGTTCCTGCAGTGACGTAAAGGGTCATGTAACACCACAGTCAGCATCTCTGATGGTTGTTCTCTGATCACCTGTAATCCCACCAAACAGTGATGTCACAGTGTACTGACACACCCTGGAGTACACCTCTGCATCACTGCAGCAAGGGGAGAAGTTAAATCACATGAAGTCGGCAAAAACAAGCTTGTCAGTTGCTGTTACTGTGTCTGTTAGCAGGATCTCTCAAAGGGTGAATGGGCTTCAAACAGCCACTAGACTCTGGTGGTGAACTGGATCTAGAATTTCCACCAAAATGACACAAAACGACCTCCAAGAAACACACAAAATTACTGCAGAGATGCTAAACAAACAGAGACGTATAATGACTACAAAGAAACACAAAACTATGATAAAGAAACACAAAAACGTCCATAAAAAGCCACAAAACAACTACAAGGAGACGTAAAATGACTTTACAAAGAGATGCAAATCAAATACAAAGACGTGAAAAACAACCACAGGGACACAAACACGACTACAAAGAGAAACAAGAATTCTTTAAATTATTTCTATTCATTATTTTTCACTTCCGTCAGGGAAACCCACACCTCCTCCATCCTCCACTGCTGGTTTCTTCTCCTCCTCTCCTCCCCTCTCAGTGTTGCTGTCTGTTGCATCCTTCTGTGGTCTGGTGCTACTGGTTGTACTGGCTGTACTGGTGAGACGATGTGTCCGGAGGAGTTAGGAGCTGCAGAATGTTTGACATGAGTTTATGCTTCAGTATAGACAGAAGTTTAGACGGTATAGAAGCCACTTTGACAACAGTAATAACACAAACTTATATGTTTAACATGCATTTACAACCAACACAGCAACACAGTCAGAGGAAGTGTTCTTCAGTCGATGGGGTTCTGGACTCTAGTGTGTTTGGTCTGATCGGCTGTTTCCTGCCTGTGAGGCTGTCACTAGGTTTTGTTTTTGCTCATATTTCTGTCTTTGTGCTGCTGTAACACACTCATTTCCCCTCTGGGCGATCAATAAAGGATTATCTTCTCTTAGTTTTCCTCACACTAGCTGTAGATGCACAGAACTGCTACATTACTTGTATTTGTATTATTTTCTTTTCCAGAGTGTGATCCAGCTCCACTTTATTCAGTGAAAACAAGTAAAGACGTCAGTTATGGCCAAATATCCATCGGACCAAACAGCAGGAGAGGTACAGCTGCTCCTCTTTACTACTGACTGGTCTGCTGAGTGTTTATGTCTTTATTCAAACACTGAACCAATGAACAAACCACTGAGTGTGTTGTGTAGGGAGGAGTGAATGGCTGATTTCAGACTAACAACACAGTATTTTGTGTTGTTCTGTGTGTTCAGAGTTTCCTGCAGAGCCACAGGTCGTCTACTCTTCACTGAGGTCGACCTTCACACCTTCACACCTGCCCCACCCGTGACGTCCAGCTGCTGGTGTCCTGCTCACTAACTGCTCCATATCCAGGATTTATCTCATCAGGTGTTGTGTGTGTCTACGTAGGACTGCTGGTGGAAAGTGCCATTTACTTTACTTATTTTAAAATGTGTGATACATTACACAGAAATCCTGATGTTCTGGTGAGAAATGCTGCAGTAGCTTCCTGTCTGTGAGAGCCAATCACTGACGGTTGGTTTGAACACAGCCACGTAACTTCAGCCAATCAGGTGCTGATGAGACGCTGGTTGTAAAGGACCATATAACTGCAGTCAGACAGCCAGCAGGTGGCAGCACAGAGCTTCACTCTGTTCAACAGGGCATGATTTCCACACAACAAACACTGAAAGTTAAACAGCTGCAGGAAACAGCAGAGACTGAAACGTAGAACCGCATGCAGCAAATATGTCATGATCCTGCAGCGTCCATCATTTCTATGTGACAAAGTGTTTTACTGCATCTGTCTGCACGTCAACAGGAGTGGAGTTCACATCAGATCAACATGTTATTTGCTAAAATGTAAAACATGTCACATCATGTCCAAGTGCTTCTGGGAAAGGCCTCGCCCATGAAGCTGCTGAACTGGATCCAACCCACATGAGACATGCAGACACACCTAATAAACTAAGACTGGAGCTTCAGATCCACCTGTGTTCATTACTGAGTGTGAATTATATTTAATAAGAGCTCAGAATCAGAACCAGTTTAGTGGCCATGTGAACACATTGAAGGAGTTTGACTTCTGGTTTTAACTTGTACACAAGTAGGTGAAAAACAGCTGTTTATATAAATATATATTAAATCAACAATGAACATCATATAATGTCTGCATACAAGGCAGGTGCTTCTGTAAGTTGTGAACAAGAATACATTAGTGCTGGAATAAATACTGAATGTTGCAAATGACTGATAATTATATATATAAAATATTATATATATATATATATATATATATATATATATATATATATATATAATGAGAAAATAAACATCCAAAGTGCTCCGTGTGATCTGACTGCTCAGTAAAGATGGCGGCTGGAGGACACGAGGCTGCGGCTGTTGGAATAAAACACTTCCTACTTAATGATTCTCTCTTGTCGGAGTTTTTTAAATTTCATTCAATCTGCATAAGATCATCGAGTGGAATCCCCTGAATGCAACAGTCTCAGTTTCGTTTGCTGGGAATCATTCCTGACTGATTACTGATTAAACCTCTTTGTTTTCTTTGTTCAGTGTCACTTGGCTCACAGCCAGCGAGTCCTGACGCAGGAAACCAAACTACAATCAGCATCGTGTTTCCTTCTCAAATCGATCGAATGCGTCGCTGTCTGAAACTCCTGATCAGCTCTCAGTTCATTTGTCTCCACATTTGGAATTCAAATGAGTTTTATCTCTGAGTTACATGACACAGCTGCAGTGTTCATCCTGCTGCTGCACACACACACACACACACACACACACACACACACAGTTAAAACTTGTCAGTGACTGGCTGCACGAGTTAAACCTGGTTTTAATTTAGCTTCTTATGTGGACACTAAACTGACTAAACTGTGCCTGTGAGTCAGATCTGATGTTAGTTCCCCCTGACAACTTCCTCTGTTTACTTCCTTCTCATCTAAAGACCCAAATTACAGGAAGAGAAAACAATGTGCAGTTATATAAGTGCATCGTGTCCTTGATAAGACTTGCCAGGCCACATTCTCAACATCTACAGTGCGTTACATGATAAGCTTAGCATCCCACTTGTGATGTTCTATCGCTGCGAGACAGACTTGATGTTGTTATGGTCCAACAGTCGCTCATAGTTTTCTGCAGGATAACTACCAGCCTGTCACACAGCTCAGCACTCCGGTTCACTGAAAACTTTCTGCTTCTCTGAAAGTTTCTCTGAATAAAGAATCTGTCCTCTGCCAAACATACAAACATTTTAACCATGAAGTCGTGTCTCTGTCTTCTGTCCAGGTATCCAGGAATCACACATGTACCCCGGGTGAAAATATAGAAAGAAACATAAATACACACAAATATCAGCTGCTACAACTTTTAAACTTTCTTCAGTTCACAATGATTTATATTTGATACTGTTCAGAAAACCAGAACCTGAGAGAAGCAACAAAGGTCAAGAATTAATATATATAAAAAGTTTCCATAGACATGTCAGGTGTCTCTTGTCATTTACACAGTAAACATGAGTCAGCAGGAACATTTCAAGGTGTTTACATGATAAAGATAAAGTTTCCACGCTCGAATCAGAAACAGGGTGCTGTGACACTCGGGACTTTTTGTCATGTGACTCATGTTGACCACAGACACACATTTCCACTCTGGAAATATTACATTCAGGTTTCCATATATGTCTCTTAGTGGTCTCAGATACACACTGAGGACCTCTTCAACCACACTTCACGTTAAGCCTCTATGCAGTGCTGTCATTTCCTCCATGCAGTTAATACACTCTGTGAAGGGCCTCCTCTCTCCTGATGATCTCTTGAGTCTTGGGCATGAAGCAGAACCAGATGATCTATTTCTAGATACAGAGCAGTCAGTACAGGACTCAGTTCTTTTCTTCAGAAGTAGATGAATAAACAGCAGCAGTCTGTGCTCTGAGTTTCTACCCGCCTACAGTCAAGAGGAAACTGAAACCACATCCTGATTCAGACTGAGAGGGTGGGGGATGGTGTAATGTTCATATTTAGTCTGAGCTGCTTCAAAGCACAACCTCCGCCCTGTAAAGGCGCCACCATTTTGATGCCTGTGATAACAGGGACAGGCCTTCAGTTTTTAATGTGATGTAGAAATAATCTGCTTATACATTTAAAACATAATACAGTACTCAAAGGAAATATATAAAGACAGGATTAAATGCAATAAAAGCAGTAAAATGCGGTCACCAGACAACAGGATTAAGGATAATAAAATCCAACAACAACAACCACAAGAGGCACAATAACTGACAGACCAACTACCAGTCCATGAGATTCAGCCTTGTTTCTTTCCTCTTGAGTCCTCCCTCCTTGGGTCAAGCCTGCAGAGCAGAAACAGGTGTGAGGTATCAGCTGTCAGGTAGGTGATGACTGAAGAACAGAACGGACAGGATCTACTGCACTCTGATCACATGACTGCACCTGAGTCTGACCTGTACTGACTCACCTGAGTCTGACCTGTACTGACTCACCTGATCTCACCTGAGTCTGACCTCTACTGACTCACCTGAGTCTGACCTCTACTGACTCACCTGAGTCTGACCTCTACTGACTCACCTGAGTCTGACCTCTACTGACTCACCTGAGTCTGACCTCTACTGACTCACCTGATCTCACCTGAGTCTGACCTCTACTGACTCACCTGATCTCACCTGAGTCTGACCTCTACTGACTCACCTGATCTCACCTGAGTCTGACCTCTACTGACTCACCTGAGTCTGACCTGTACTGACTCACCTGAGTCTGACCTGTACTGACTCACCTGAGTCTGACCTCTACTGACTCACCTGAGTCTGACCTGTACTGACTCACCTGAGTCTGACCTCTACTGACTCACCTGATCTCACCTGAGTCTGACCTCTACAAAATTGCCTGGGTCTGAGCTCTATAAACTGACCTTGGTCTGTAACCGTCAGCTCGATGATGCTTTTGATTTCATCCGTGGATCTCTTCCTGCGCCCACTGCTGGCAGCTGAAACCCGACATTCGTATCTTCCAGTGTCGGTGACGGTGACGTTCTTCAGAATCACAGAAAAGTGTCCGTCCTCAATCTCTGGATCTCTCAGCTCCACTCGACCACGATAAGATGGGTGCTGGTAGGCTTCATACGGACGTTTTTCTCTGAAGTAGAAGACATAATCATCTGGCTCCAGGTCAGCTCTGCTCATCTCTATCACCTCAGCATCTCTGGGACCCCGACACTGCAGAGAGGCCTCAGCTCCAGGGTTCGCTATTACCTTATGTAGATCTGAGCAAGAACAGAATAGAAACTCAATGTTCCCTGTTGACATCACACACATCTTTTCACTGGACTACTGATGTGAAATAACAGCAGCTGCCTATAAAAAAGCACATGTGAATTCAGCAGTTGAACGCAACCAGCGTTTCACATTTGCTACAACCACATACTGTAAAGGCATGTGTGGTTAATGGACATTTCATATGGTGGGTCTGAGAGCTCCATGCATGGTAATCTAAGAAAACACTTGCAAATCAACAACAACACAACAAAACAACCACGAATTCCATGTAAGATGAATAACAATAAAATAAAGCCACATAAATGATGAAACCAGATAAAACAAGAATAATGAATCCTACTAGGCTGTTAATGTGTCACCTTCAGATACACAGCTGCTCCCATTGCAGAGATCTGCTGTCCACTTGTTACTAAGCATCATTTTAATTTCACATATCCAGAATGAAAAACTGTTCCAGGTATCATTCTGGAATTGTGAATATCCAAAAGTTCATTGCGACTCGTAAAGTGACCACATCATCATGACTACAGTCAATGTAAGTGCAGAGTGAGGTTACACATATCTGCAGCGTTTCCACACTGAGCAACGAGTTCACTGCAGCCTCCGGTAACGGGATGAGCGCGAGCCTTACCGTAACTCCGCACCAGCGCCCACGAAGACAAGACGAGCAGCGCAACAAGCGGCGCAGATGTTAATGCAGCCATGTTGGCCGGGGCAAAGTGTGGGAAGCTCCTGCTGTTCAGCTGTTGTTACCCTGGACCTGCCCCGGGGGGGGGGGGGGGGGGGGGGGGGGAGCTTCACGGGAGGTCACATGATTTCCAGTAAACGAGAGCTGCTGAGCTGCGTTCACGTTCTGTCGACACAATCGGATATTCTGGAATGAGCGACAAAGACGAGGTGGAAACCTAGTAGCCTGCTGTTATTGTACCCAGTGTTTAATGTGAATTCCTGGATATTAAATGTTCATCTGCAGTTTTCTGTAGTGGTCCCGGTAATATTTGTTCTGAAAGTGTCCTGATCACATCACATGATTAAAGCTGGAGTTTGGGACTAAGCCATGGTCCGTCTCTCTGTATTTCACAGTTTTAAATCTGCCTCTCTTCTCATTTCTTACTGTGTACCTCAAATAAATACCAAACACATCGAATCATTTAGCAATAATTTGATCTTATTGGAAAACACATCATTGTAACAAGAATTTCCCTTACAGTATGACATCCATACATTGTTGTCACATTATGCCATGTTGGGAATTGAATTAAAAGAATATAGAAGTTGTCATGAACAGGTAGGCTGAAAATAATCGATGGACTGAGATGCAGCTGTGCCACATGTCATATTATTTGACAATGTTTGATTTGAGAGAGAACTTGTAATGAAGCAAACGGGTCAAGATTTTTTTTTTTTTTTGGCATCAAAGAAGTCGTCAAGTCAATTTTATTTGTAAAGCATCAAATGATAACAGAAGTTCTCTCAGGACTCTTTCCACACAGAGCAGGTCCAGACCGACTCTGTAAATATTATTACAGACCCAACAGTTCCCACAGTTCCCCCTGGACTTCAAACTCACAAAGGAGCCACTGCTGTTAATGATGAGTAGTACTTTTACTTTTGATTCTTGAGTTCTGGTAGGTTTCCCTGATCAAATATATCTGAGCACTGCTTGCTCTACTGGCAGTAAACAGCAGCTGTGTGAGGCTTCTTATGATCAGTTATTAAGAAGGTGTGGTACATTACAACACAGGGTTGCACAACCAACAACAGCACAGTCTTTTTTGAAGGTACTTTTTATAAGCTTGGACAAAACAACCAGAAGATCCTACCCTGTAGAGTTTGTTTGTAATGTTGTCTGCAGAGTTAACAACAGATTGACAGCGATTCATCACGTCCTCATTCTTTTAATGCAGTTATGTGTTACATCTAACATGCAAGGTTCAACGTTCATTTATTTACCTCATTTTACCTTATTTTACAACAGGGCAGCAAAATTAAATAAATGTTGTCATCCCTTCATGCTACACAAACATATAACATGTATACAGATAATTACAATCAGAATAGTCAGGTTCAAATGTAAAATGAAATAAAAACCATATATACAGTTGTTTATATACATAACATATACATATACACATATACACCCAGGAAATTGAAATGGCATCTGGGGGAATTTAAAGAACTGCAACAAGGCAGTGGTGGTAATATGATCTTCATCTTCACATTAAAAGTTCGATATCTGGGAACCATTGTCCACATGTCTGAGCAGCAAGCATCACTGATGCAAACACAGAGTCCGCCTCCCTCTGACCCGTCAGAGTCTTGTTCATGTTTAGGACCACCATGTGCACCAGTATCACAAGAGGGCTTTTCGGTCAATTCAAGCATTTAATCAAAAGCCAGTGTTTTCGCTGTTTCAGGTTCTTGACATTTATCAGTGCAAATAACAGATATTTACCCCAACATTTGTTTGGCTGCTTTTCTAAATAGTTTCAGAAATGTGAGCAGATCCTTTTGCTATTCAAAACTTGTATGGAACGTCTGGCAATGTAGTGAAGATTTCTCAGAGTTTTAGGTCTTTAGACATGTCTGTATTTTCTTTATACAAAGAAATGTTTTGTCAGAACACCATTTGGGGACCCCAGAATTGCTTCTCTGCTCTTTTCAGATGATGTTTTTCTGTTGGCTTAAACAAACTCTCGATTCACCCGTTAATCTACGTTCCAACCCTCACCTCTGGTCATGCTTTGGGAAAACAACAAAAAAACAATGAGATCATGGATAGAAGCGGCACAAATGAGTTTCCCCCCATCCTGGAGGAAGCTCGGGTAGAGCCTGTGGAGGAAACTAAAATCTCCGTTCGTGTATAGTGCAGATGAGAGTCGGCAATTAAATACCTGGACGTGATATTCAGTTTCTTCATGAAGCTTTATTGCTTGCAAGCAAGAGTCATCATCAGCATTACACAGATATGACTGAAGAGAGGCAGTCTCTCCTCAGTTCTTACACTTTGAGAATAACACACATACAACAATAACTCTAACAATCTATCAAAGCACACATGATCTCACCTAAGAAATATAGTTTTGACCTTTGACCTCGATACCCTCCCTCCTGTCTGTGTAGACAAGTGAGGTCTACCATCTGCACCTACTCCCTAACATGTTTCACTATCTGGCGATTTGTTTCTCATGTGTAAGAACAAAGAACAATCGTGTTCCTTGTGCACAAGTTATTCAGACACAAAAAGAGGGCCTCCCAGGTTTAACTCTTTTATGATGAGTTTTGTCATCTTTAGTTTCACAACAACTTATAATATATAATATCATGGTGGATAAATGTAACCTTACTGGAAAACACGTCATTATAACAAGAATTTCCCTTACAAGCCGCTGCTCCTTCATGCTGAAAGGAGTCAGTTCAGGTGGTTCAACATCTGATCAGGATCCTCCTGGGTGCCTTCCTTTAGAGGTTTTCTGGGCACGTCCAACTGGGAGGAGACTCCGGGGTGGACGCAGAATACGCAGGAGGGATTATATTTCTCAATTGACCTTGGAACGCCCCAGAATCCCCCCAGAGGAGCTGGAAGACGTTTGGAAAAAATATATTTTCCCTTTGATTTATTAGATTTCCTTTCAGCATTAACATATGCACCTGCCCCAGGAAGACTGTAGTTGGTTGTCACCATTCACACCAGTTTGATCAGTGTTTTTTCCTTCATAACTCATCTCTCAATACTAAAGTAGGACACTTGATGGACAAATCCAAACGGTAAATGTAAATAGGAATCAGATATCAACTATGAACCACAATTCAGTTGCACAGGGAACAGTCTTTACTGACCCCTGCAGGACATCTGTGTCACTGCAACAACAAAAGTAAGAAAAAAAAGGTTTCACCCTGTAGTTTTATCTACAAAATTAGTTTGAAAGTCTTCATCCCTCTAATAGTTCTAGAGTGGAGATAAACTCCACTCTGGAAATATTACATTCAGGTTTCCATATATGTCTTTTAGTGGTCTCAGATACACACTGAGGACCTCTTCAACCACACTTCACGTTAAGCCTCTATGCAGTGCTGTCATTTCCTGCATGCGGTTAATACACTCTGTGAAGGGCCTCCTCTCTCCTGATGATCTTTTGAGTCTTGGGCATGAAGCACAACCAGATGATCTATTTCTAGTTAACTGCAGGAGAGAAAAAACAGAGTCACTACACTCAGCTACAAAGAGGACAGAAGAGAGCTGAACTGGACAGACTGAACAAGTGTTGAACTCATATCACTACAATGGGACAGACATATTTTCTGCTCTGTAAGTACAATCTGATAAATACTGTCAAAATGTAAAGAATTGTTCATTGATGTGTGTTAATCAATATATGTATTGATGTTACATAAGACTTTATTGATCATCACAGGGAAAACGAGCAATGAACAGGCTAAAAAGATTAAAATGCAACAAACAACACTGACAAATGTGGTGATCAAACAGTCATTCGTTGTTCCACAGTTTGAATCCTTTTTGCATCACTTTACTGAAATGCAGCGTTTAAAACAATAAGGTTTTATATCAATATATCATAACATCTCCCAACTCTACAACACAACAAACATGAAATGTCATGTGTCACTTTTTCAATTAATATTAAAAGTTTGTTAAAAGCAAATATTTAAATACATTTTTAAAAATCCATATTAAACATAAATTATTTTTATTAAATATTGTAGTCATAATTTGTAGAATGATACATGAAATAGAAAATAAAGATATATTACTATTACTACAACTATTAGTAATAATTACAAAAAATATTTATTTAATTGTCAGATCTGATTCAGTGATCTTAACTATAGTTTGTAAGTTGGATGAAATATAAATTAAATAAATAGTAAATATGGAACTTCTTTGAGTGTAGCCTCACGAGAATTTACCAGAAAAGAGGACAAAACTTAAAACAATTAAAAGAAAAATGAACCAACATAAATTAAAGCCTAACACCGCGGCGGGTGCAACAAGCATTATTAAGGTGCATAAATGAACTCACCTGCCACTTTTTATAGAATTAACAGCAGAATCACCAAAGCAGACAAAATGCAGCCAGCAACATAATTAATTTGATTGTTTTTATTTCAACCTGAGACCGACAGACAAAAAGAAAATCACCACATCTTTAAAAAGTAATCTTTATAATTAAGTGTTTGGAAGAAGGATATTGCAGAACTCAGCATTAATTAACTTTTTGTTCTACTGAAGTTCTACAGAAAAATAAATAAATAAATAAATAATGATACTAGTGAGACATTTACTATCCACAAACACAGGAGAAGTATTTTGGTTGCAGTAGCACTCAAAGTTTCTCAGTTCTCTGTCTGGCTGTTAAATCTCAAACCAACCTGAGTCTCTTTTCTCTTCAGTGCTGATCTCACTGACTTGCTGCAGGAACAATGAAGGTGAGTAAATGTCTCCTCTGACAGTCAAATGCTGTCAGGATAAGGCTTTTTAATAAATACTTATACAAAATTAGTAAGATAAGTGAACACAATACTTTATTAATCCAGAGGAAATGTTTTTTTATTGTTATTATTGTGCAGCAGTTGCTGTACAAAGTAGGAAAGAGTACAAATACAAACAAAGTAAACAATATGTGATTAATAATAATTAATAATAAATGTAATGATCATAATATCAACCAGTGAACGGTAAAGGTGTAAATCTAAATCTAACAGGTTAATGGTAGGGACCACAGATAGAAGTGACATATAGCTACGTATGTACAATATCAGATCTGGAGGTGAATGTATAAGGTTCATTCAAAATGTTCAATCTGAATCAAAATTCTTTATTTCCAAGCAAGTTTACACATACAAGGAATTTGTCGTGGTATTCAGCAATAAGTATAGTTAGAGAAAATACGAGAGTAAGAAGGGAGTACTGCAGGTGCAGAAACATAAATGATTATGTCCGTGATAATGAACATGATATTTCACACTTTATTGCACATTCGACCCATGGTTCACTGCTTTGTTGCGGTTGAACAAAAGTGTCCCCACAACGAAAAACACAGGGAAACCATTCCACAACATCGTGGGACAAATTAATTTAACATAGGAACACAGATTTGACCCGTCTTCAGTTATAAAATAAATCAGACGCACAAAAACGTAATTTATATGTTAACTTTCCTATATGTTAGTTAAAGTTAGGATCCAAGGATACAATTTCCTTTATTATTAAACGCTTAAAGTTCTCCTCCAGACATGTTTTAAAGTATGTAAAAAATACTCTGCTATGATTTATATTTTTTTCTTTCACACAAAAAGTTAAAACAATTCTCGTAAAGACTTTGTGACGTACCAACTCTAGCCAGCCTAGCAGAGTGCAAAGACACCTCCGTCTTCAGTAGAGGAATGTGAAGAAATCCGTATACTTGGTGGTTTACCTCTCCCACATTTACAATGAACTCTATGAAATAGACTTTTGAACTGAATTTCAGATGTGCAGGAATTGCTGCTGCAAAAAAAGTCTGGATAGGCCACTGACCCAGTCAGGAGGAGGGTCCTGAAGGAGGGTCAGCTGGTGTGTTAACCAGATGGACCCTGCTATGGGTCTGCTACATCACCGGGGCAGTCTGAAAGGGGTGTGAAACACGACTTAGTTAAGCTGAACTTGAAGCGAAAGTGCTTTATTTTGAAGCCATTCTGTGAAAATCTGTTTTCAATCTATTGTTGGTTTTATATTTTGGTTGTTTTGTAGTTTTGACCATCATTTCCGTCACTTATGACAACTTTGCTCAAAAGCCTTAGGCTGTAGTCTCTACTCTAAAACACGCAGTTTGAGCATAATGAGAGTCAGGTCCGTTTGTCTGAGCTAATTATTTCAAGCCAACTGTGCCAACATAAATGTTATGCAGTGTGTTAGCAGCCACATTAGCTTTTCAAGCTTTTATTGTGACACATCTGATAATTTAGTTAAAAATATCATAAATTCCCCTCCAGCCTCTGTGACTGTGAGGCCCAGCATCTCTCAGCTGTTTAAAAGACAGTTTGTCTCTCTGAGCTGTGAGGAGGACGACAGCTCTGCTGGATGGACTCTGAGGAGGAACACCAGCAGAGAAACCAGGACTCAGTGTGGAGCCGACTGGGGACGATCAGCTGGTTCCTCCTGTAACATCAGCTACATCAACCCATTGGACAGTGGAGTCTACTGGTGTGAGTCCAGAGAGGGAGCAGCCAGTGACCCCGTCAACATCACTGTCACTGGTAAGATCAGACTGTGGAGTTAGTACTGATGAAGCTGTGTGTAAATGGACGAGATGCTGTAGTTTGTCTCTGTGTTGAGGTGGACCAGTGATCCTGCAGAGTCCTGTCCTCCCTGTGATGGAGGGAGATGATGTCACTCTGACCTGTCAAACAAACAGCCCTCCCTCCAACCTCCCAGCTGCTTTCTATAAAGATGGCTCCCTCATCAGGACCGAGCCTGCAGGTCACATGACCATCCGCCATGTTTCCAAGTCTGATGAAGGCCTCTACAGGTGTAGCAGCAGCAGTCATGGAGAGTCTCCACCCAGCTGGATCTCTGTCACAGGTGAGGAGGTCAAAGTCTCAAACTAACCATGTTGTTTTTCCTATATATAGGAGTGATCATTCATAATCTGACAACATCTCTAACTCTGCATCAGCAAAACAACAAGTGTGAAATTCATCAGTGGTCAGCGGTGCCAGGCTGGGGTGGAATCACTTCTGTGCCTTTTTTTAGGATGAAACTTTCTGAGCAGTGGCATGAGTTCATGTATTATCCATTTCTTATTTAAATGCTTTTAATAATTATTTTCTGTTCATTTTAGAGAAACCCACCACCACCACCCATTCTCCTACACCAACCTCTACTCCTGGTTCCTCCACCACCACCACCTCCCCTCCTCTCTTTGTGTGGTTGTCTGTTGCGTCTGTCTGTGGTCTGATTGTACTGACGTTACTGGTTCTACTGTTGAGACGATGTGTTCGGAGGAAACCTAAAGGTTAGAGGCAGACTTCAGACTTTCAGAACAATTTATTTGAGAAATTATAGAAGTTCTGTTTAACGTGTTATTTCATGTTCTACAGATCTACAGTTTATTATGGTTAAATTTGTTCTACAGTATTTACAGTCCATGTCTGTTCATGTGCATGTCAACATTACAAGATTTGTTTTACATTTATAAATAATTACACATTTAAACTACAATTCCAGATTTATATTATAAATTATATTGCTGTTATTTTGGTTCATTCCAGCTAATGAAGAAGAAGTCAGAGAAGATGACATCACATACAGTGACATCAAAATATCACGTCACCAACACCAACAGCCAATCAGACGAAGCAGAGGTATCTATTTCAGTGTGTGTGTGTGTGCGTGTGTGTGTGTGTGTGTTTTAGGGTTAGGGTTAGAATTCAGTTTACATTAGGGTTGGTGTGCATTTAGTTGTGATGGTTAGTTAGGAGAGAGACTATGGTTAGAGTTAAGTTACGACTCAGGGAATGCAGTTGATGGGACCCATGAGTGCTTAAGTTCAGTCATTTGTTGTAAAATCGAGGATACAATGGTTTAAATTACTCTAAGAAGGTGAAGACATTTTGGAAACTGGTGACATTATGGAATATGAGGACATTTTAGGAAGGTGAGGACGTCTTGTGTGGCCCTCAGTTCATTAAAAGGTTACGACTTGTGTTTTGCGTTGAGGTCAGAATTAGATTTAGGTCAGTGAGCATAGCTTTAGAAGAGAGGACATCATTATTTCATATTATTATTATGAGAGAATGGATCAGGGATAAGTGAAGATCAGAAGGACACAAATGTGTGTTGTTACCAGCAGAGAGGACAGTTTAGTCATTTGATGCTATTGAGCTTTACTTTTATATTTTTTACATTTACGCATTGTAGACTAACCCGTACCTTTGATAATACATTACATTTACATTTTATTTGTTTTGATGATAGATTTTTTAAAATCTTCTTTAGTTGATGAAGGTTGAGACTGTAGTGGTCGTTGTAGTTGATGATGTTGTGCTTTGCGTGGGATACTGTCTGTTTTGTACCCTGCGGTGAATCTGTTCACAGAATCTAACAGCTCTGTGGTCGTCCAGTTTCCTCTTTCTGATAAAAACACAGAGCTGAACGTGGCCCTGCACACATTTCACAACATTTTACATTCTAAGTCAAGGTTAAAGTTAATAGTTGTGTAGTTTGTGTGACATCCTGACATGTTGACAAGTCGACATGTCCATCCTAACATAAAAAACTAAAAGCATGTCAACTATTCTAACACTAAAGAAAAGAAGTATAATTATTGATTGTAGTAGGAGTATAAATAATCTGAACACTTTTTGCAGAATGACTACTGCAGCAATAGTAACTATACTAACAGTACTTGAATCAGTTGTAGTACCTGCAGTAATGTATTTTATTTTGCAGAGAGAGATCCGGCTGCAGTCTACTCAGCAGTGAGAAGAACAGAAGACGTCAGTTATGGACAAATAGTCATCAAAGACATCAAATCAAACAGGACGAGAGGTACAGCTGCTCTTCTTTTGTCTCCATCATTGATCAAACACTAGAAAAATCGATTTTTTGTGGTGGTCACTGCCAAAAAATGGCCAACATTTGCAGCATCTTTCTCATAACAGTGTGATGTGAGTTCAGCTGTTAGTGGACACACAGTGGTTCCTGGAAGCAGTCTGGTCGCATGGGGTTCAGGCAAGCAAGACGGAAACATTTAATTATACCGCAGGTTTCCCCCCAGCACAAACACAGCCCATGACGTTTGTCCGAACAAGAACAAGCATTTGAAGGGTCACATGCGGCTGGAGCCAATCAAGCAGGAAAAAATATAGAATATCACCAAACTTAACCTTTAAGACGACATAAGAGTTGAAAAAGAAAACAAAGAATAGGAATGTGTATCCTGCCTCAAAGCTCAGTCTGAGGCAGGATATGAAAGAGGAGACGGACTCAGCAGACCAAGGATACTTGGTTTTCTGCATCTCAAACTGACCTTTAATAAGGACGATGATTTTGCAGTTGTTTTTTTATGTTTATGTGAAACCACAGCAGCAACTTCCTCCTTGATTCCAGTGAAGCTGGTGAGGTTTCTCGCTATAGTCCGGTCTGCTTTAGCTGATGAAAATCTTTGTCTGTTTTTTTTTTTGGTTAAATGTGTCAGCTTGTTTTAGTAGAAGCAAGCAGCTTTGTGATCGTCCAGTTTCCTGTTTAAGATAAATACCCTCCAGTCACATTATGTGTTTTCACCATTCACAGCAGTGGTGTTAAGAAAAAAAAACTGTTAAAACCTGCTGTTATTTATAAAGTGCAGAAGTCTTCTTATAATCCTACATGAAGAATAATTCAATTATTTCTACAGCAGTGGTCATAATGTTCTTCTTTATTTTACATGAGTTGCAGTACTATGAATACTGCTAACAGTGAATAGACTAACAGTACTTGAATCAGTTGTAGTACCTGCAGTAATGTATTTTATTTTGCAGAGAGAGATCCGGCTGCAGTCTACTCAGCAGTGAGAAGAACAGAAGACGTCAGTTATGGACAAATAGTCATCAAAGACATCAAATCAAACAGGACGAGAGGTACAGCTGCCTTCCTGTGGACTTATGGGAAATGTTGTTTGTTAAAGGCCACTAAAAAACAGACACATTCAATAAACAATGTTTTAAAAAAAGCAATCTTTATCTTATCATGTGAAGCCACTCGACATGCTGCAGAGAAAGACTCACTTTTAGTTATTAATGTTGTTATGAATGTCAGTGGGATTTTGAATGAGGTTTTCTTCCTTCTGGAACAGAACCTGGAGGTTCCCAACAAAGAATCCCAACTCACCTAAAAATACTACACATGATGCTAATAATAAAAACTAAATGACCAAACAGTCGGTTACTAAACTAAAACTTAATCGAATAGTTCCCACTCACTCTCAACTGATTCCTACATGAATGAAGATATAAATAATATATAATAAGTCAGACAGTAAACTTTAATATATATTACAGCTTGTGATGCTACAGTGACTTCCTGTTTACATCGTTGATTGCTTTTGGTTGGATCACAGATGTTTCACTAAAGTCTTGACTTACCTGATTTAGTGAACCTCTTGTCTTAAACTAGTGAGTAGTCACTAAGGACTTTGTCTGCAACGCTTTCTCATCTTGTTTGAACTGTTTGTTTGTGTGTTCAGAGTTACCTGCAGAGCCACAGGTCGTCTACTCTTCACTGAGGTCGACCTTCACACCTTCACACCTGCCCCACCTCTGATGCCTGGAACTGGTCCCCAGAGACCCTCACACCTCAGTACCTTCATTTGGTTTATATGTTAAAGCTAAATTAGACTTCTGCAGTTACATACAGACAAACAGCTCATTTAGAGCATCACTTTAGACTTTTTCAGTCTAATGATTCTTCCAGTTGTACTAACTGTGTTAACTTTACTGTTATTTATATTTTTATTTATGTTTTTTGGTTCTTGTTGCAGCAGTGAACTTGTTGCTCTGCAGGATCAATAAACTTTGGTCTCATTCTTGTTTTTCTTGTGTGGTTCTGTGGGTTTCACTAAGCTGTCGGATGGAAAGTTTGACTTGTTCTGGTTTGGTTGTGGCTTACCGATACACACCTCTGTGCAGATAACAGAGAACAAACAAAGAAAACTGCAGCTGCAGACTATGAACAGCAGGAGCATCATTCAGAGGTTGAAACTCACTACAGAGAGTCTGTCTGTGTTGGAGTTTTGAGTCTTTAGCCAGTGAACTACTGAGAAGAGTCAGTCTGTAAAGCCTCTTCTCTCTAAGTTAAGAAGCAGTTTAAACATCACACATCAAATAAATCATCAGGTGACCTCTGTACAGCAGGCTTCATTTAAAGGACCGGTCCTCCTGGTCATACTGAACTTTAAGAGATCTCTTCATAATGTTCTTCTGATGGAAGAGATGGAAGACAAAATCCACAGTTCTCCTTCTGTTAAAAATATATTTTAAAGTTGATCTGAAGTTAAGATGAGGCTTCAGCAGTTCTTTAAATCACTCAGGTAAATCCCTGTATATATGAGTCAGAGGCTGACGTCTCCTGGAGAGAATATAAGCATATAAACAGTGTATAATAGTATGCTGTTCTGTGACATAAAACCAACCTCATGTTACACATCTCAGACTGCAGCAGCTTTCTTTCTGAAGACTGGGACAGAGTGTGTGCTGCAGGGTTTTAGGTGGATCCAAGAGACTCGAGACTGGGTTCAAGAGCCTCCCCTACTTTGACGAGGCAGCATAGAGCCTCTTTTTGTCCTGTAAAACTAAATGTCACTTATTTCAAGGCATTTCTTACCATTTTTAGTGGTAATGTTGTCTCAGTCTGCGGTTACTGAAGAAGCCTACCAGGAACTATGGTTCAGTTTTAATAAGGCATAACCAGTTTTATGACATGGGCACTAAAGTCCTCAACAAGTAACGTGAAACAGAAAATATTTTCAGGCTAGGAAACTAATCTAGGGGACTAAAGTCCTCAAAGACAGCGATCTGTCCAGAGCCCTGCTACTCTGCGTCTCACTTTGATCAGTTGGAGCACAGGAAGAGGCTAAAGCATCGTTTATACATTTGTACATGGTTATACATGAAGGGCATACAGGATATATCTGTTTCTGAAGACGTCTCAGACGGTATTTTCCCATATGTGCACTGTCCCAATTATAATAAGGGCAATAATCAAACTAAACTGACAAACATCGGCACATGAATTGAAACCTGCATCATTCTGTATTTAAACTGTGCTGCCCCCTGCTGGCTGCTTCCCCCTGACTGCTGACACTCGACCTTCAGGAGGTGTGATGACACATAAACATTTATTCTCTTTAGCCGGTTAATTCCAGCGACCTGATTGTAGTTACTAAATCCTTCAGTATATTTTGTCTGATGATGAACAAACTGTTCTGAATATGTGATGCAGATAAAAAGTTCATGACAGTTTCTCCTGCAGAGAGAAGAAGAAAAGTCCTTCATGTCTGACTGAAATGTGTCATTTATAATCATGGAGATAATAAACAGTGTGGATTACTGTTCTGACAAAAGACATCAGAGTTTAGTTTTTATTTCCAGCTCTCACCACAAAGCCTGTGATGACTGAGCTGCAGTGATGGAAGAAAAGAGGAAAACTTTCAAACTGTCGGGGTTCAAACTAACTTTATTTCAGCTGCAGCTTTAATGGTCATCATGTATTTAGTCCTGTTGAGAGATCCCGCTACTCTGAAGTGTCCGGGGCTCAGCCCTCTGAGGCCCCACTTTGAAGGACACAAAAGAGAGGAAAAAAAAATAAATAAAGACTTTGTTTCCACCCTGGAATGCAGGAAACGTTTTTCTGTGGTAGAAAATCATCTGCTGAATAACTGTAAAGGGGCATTGCAACCTTTGACGAGAGAGAAGGTTCAGACTTGTGACTGGATCAGTGGAGCTCCAGAATATCTGTCGACCATCCAACGCTGGATCAGCTCAGAAGTGATGCTGTGTGGTGACGGCGGTGATGACATCATCATAGGCATCATCCAATCCCTCCTCAGCCTGGGTGGGTGGGGTCGTCACCATGGAGACGAGCAGGTCATTTCCTACAGTCAGAGCAGGCAGATAATTTATCAACACATGAAGAGTTCTGATAGAGACAGCTGTCAATCATAACACGGGGGGGGGGGGGGGGGGCTGATTGATTGATTAATTGATTGATGAGGAGTGTGTGTAAGGTGATTGAATGAATGTGTTACCTGTGGGTCTGTGTCGGTATAAAGACACCATGAGGACAGTGGAGACGCAGTACGGACAGAACACCACCAGGTGGAGGACCAGTCTGAACACAGGGGGGAGGGGGGCGGAGGGAGGGGGCGGGGCTGCTGAGGGAGGGGGCGGGGGTGCAGAGGTGGGGGGCGGGGCTGTGGTTGAAGGTTTATCTGTAGAGAGAATCCCACCTGTTCAGGTGAATATCTGGATGAAATGAGTCCTGAAACCAAAGGTAATGACTTCACCTGTGACAGAGATCCAGCTGGGTGGAGACTCTCCATGACTGCTGCTGCTACACCTGTAGAGGCCTTCATCAGACTTGGAAACATGGCGGATGGTCATGTGACCTGCAGGCTCAGTCCTGATGAGGGAGCCATCTTTATAGAAAGCAGCTGGGAGGTTGGAGGGAGGGCTGTTTGTTTGACAGGTCAGAGTGACATCATCTCCCTCCATCACAGGGAGGACAGGACTCTGCAGGATCACTGGTCCACCTCAACACAGAGACAAACTACAGCATCTCGTCCATTTACACACAGCTTCATCAGTACTAACTCCACAGTCTGATCTTACCAGTGACAGTGATGTTGACGGGGTCACTGGCTGCTCCCTTTCTGGACTCACACCAGTAGACTCCACTGTGCCCAGTGAGGATGTAGCTGATGTTACAGGAGGAACCAGCTGATCGTCCCCAGTCGGCTCCACACTGAGTCCTGGTTTCTCTGCTGGTGTTCCTCCTCAGAGTCCATCCAGCAGAGCTGTCGTCCTCCTCACAGCTCAGAGAGACAAACTGTCCTTCAAACAGCTGAGAGCTGCTGGGCCTCACAGTCACAGAGGCTGGAGGAAGACAGGAAGAGGATGTGGTGGTTAAAATACATTGATGATTCTTTATATTTTCAAGTGAACTGGTCCTACCAGAGACGGGTCGAGTTGCACTTAAGTCTCCCACACGGTGACTCCAGTTCAGACTTCAGACCTCGAGATTTGGGAACAATCTTTATCTACGTATCTATTGGTGCATGAACATTAAGGAGAAGTCTGACCAGCTGAATGTCATTTCCTCCCTTATTATCATGTGTAACGTTGTGCATCGGGTGCGTGGCCACAGCTGACTGTAATGACGGTAATGTGAACGTTAACATTAGCGTCTATGGACAGTTAGCAGACATGATTATCTTAGCATCAGTCAGCCAATGTTAGCGTGCTGCTAGCTGCGTAGCTAAGGGAGGTCGACTTGATCAGATTGGCAATCACTGAATCGTTGAGAAGATGAGTGTTTGTTTGCCACACTGGTTCTCTCAGACTGCTGACTGACTATACAAAATGTCGAGTAACTTAACCATAAATTAAGCCGAGACAACGACCACGTTAATTAAATGTTATTAACGTTGGCTTTTGGCAGCTCCAGACTTGTTAGGGTCCATCTCACTGGCTTTGAGAGGCTGGGGGATGTGTTCATTTACATTAGATTATAAACTGTCACTGAAAACTATTATTGCATGCCTTATAATGTTAGCAGTACTTCCCTGTTACCTGAGTAACATTAGTCTTTATCCATCTATATTCAGAAAGAAAGATTAATGTAGCCTGGAACAGTTCTTCTCTCTTTTGCTACACATAACAAATGTTACCAGTATCATCCAGATCTTATAACTATAATTAACAACTAATTCATTTTCCACGTTCTTCATCTGCAGGTTTACTGAATTGAACAAAGCAAAAAAAGTGGCCAGAGGGACAGAGCAGCATTGATTTACCCTGGGAACGAATCTGCATCTCATGTTTTATTTGCTCTGGCAGATACGTCTGGCCTTTCTCCCATTCAAAGTGATTTGGTAGTTTCAGGTATCAGGCGCCAATCACAAGCGTTTATCTAGTATGGGGCAGGTTTAATACGATGACTGACAGAGAGGAGCGCCATTCAGGTATCTTTATAAATAACCAAGATGGCTGCCGATGTGGAGCTTTCCTCAGCCAGCTACTGCTGCAGTATTAAACGGACTGGACGGTAAATTTTCTCTAAAAGAAGAACAAACAACTGCACTTAAACTTTATGTTGATGTGTGTTTGCCGAACTTCTGACAGGACGTGATCTACGACAGGACGGCGTTTCGTCGCTCTGATTGCTTGTCTCCGCCCGTCGATAACGCGCCTTGGAAATCCAAAATGAACTGAGAGGTTCCAGACTAATACACATTTGTTATAGTAGTCTGGTGATGCCAGACACTGATTATCTCTTGACTCAGACAAGAAGTGTGCAAGTATACAAAGGACATGCTTTGAATTCCTTAGATTTAGCTGTGCAGTGTTCTAGGCAGACGGATGGCATGCAGCAGATGATAGAACGCTCATTACAACCATAAGAGACTTAGACTTGACTTGGACTTGCAAAAGAGGCTTTGTCAGCATATCTGGTTCCTACACATACATTTCCAACTTGCTTTACACATGATTTGATAAATGAGGCTTCTAAATGATAAACTGCTCTCAGATCAACAGATCTCACCTTTAACACTCACAATAACCCTCTCCAGGTCCTAAAACTCCACTAAACACCAACTTTTCCATCTAGAAAGAGTGGGTGAATGTCAGATGGTGACAGGGGAGGGTTACTAACCTTGGTGTGGTGTGCAGCTCAGCAGGGAAGTCAGAACTAAAGAGAAATGACATCAGGTTGGTTTGAGGTTGTGATACAACAAGACATTGGAAACAGCAGAGAGCAGCGCACACACCGTGAGGTTTGTGTGGTTCCTGTATCAAAGCACTGACACAGGAGTGAACACAGAGACATTTCATTTCATTCAGAAACTATAAGAACATCACGCTGATCTTTTTTTAAAGGAAAGTTCAACAACAGCAGTCTCATAACATACAACCTTTCAAAGTAAAAGTCTCATAAACCTATGTTAATGTTACAGGAGCCTAACAAACACATGAAAGGGCTCCAGACTGTGGATTTCTCATGTTTCTGTTCTGTTGTGTTTCTCTCAGCGGAGGTTTTTAGTGTACTTACAGAGCAGCCACAGCAGAGATGTTCCCTCCATCCTGACACTGGGGTCTATCACATCTACACTTTGATGTGTCTGTGTTCACACCTAGTAAAACCCTCCTCCTTCCTCTGTGACTGTGACCGGCAGCATTGTGGTTTCCTCTGCACTGAATATTAAAAGTTTAGTTGCACTATAACATGAAGTGAAGAAAGACAAAAAAATGAAGACGTTGAGATGAAAAGTAAATAAATAACTGGCACAGAAGGTCAATGATAACAGTCCCTATGCAAACTCTTCCATCACAGTAAACTGCATATACTGACACTCAAGATAAATTCAAGACAGCAGAAATCTTAATGTTACCTTTATTTAGTCAGAGAGAGTCTGAGCAGCCTGTTTGAGGCCGGAGAGGCACCAGCGGCTGCTGCCTGTTCAGCTCGTTGCTTTGAGTTCGCAGTAAAGACTGAAGGCCACTCAGATGAGTGTGACAACATGTCCTCAGCTTTTCTCTTCTCTCATGTGGACTGTGGTGGCTGAACAATAAGTGAACAATCTTCAGGAAGACTTAAGTTCAAGTTGACCTGAAACAATAAAAGTGAGGGGGACATGTCCCCCCCCATCCTCAGGGGAAATGTGTAAATAAGAAGATTGAGTTGGTGGTCAAGTGGAAATGTTTCTATCTCATGACTTCAGCTAATGTTTTAAAAATGTCCATGGAAGTTTTGTTTTTAATATATATTAAATACCGAAACAGGTTTCTAACTGTTTGTGGCTCTCATGTCATCACATTCATCACATTGAAGTCTCTGAGCTCAGTATCTGCTTTCTGAACGATAAATCATTCTGGAAAAACTCTGATGAAACTCTTCCTGCTGTTCTGAAGGTATTTCCAGAATCCTTAAAGTCTCTTTAAATAATCTGGATGAAAAAAGTATTCAGTCTGCAGTACAAGAAAGAAGATTAATAACCTGTTTCCCAAGTCGTGACTCCTGGATGGCAGCTGGACTTTACAAACCTCAACTCGTATGGACTTTACATACTCAACTATGTTTCCTTCTATATTTTCATACAAAATAAGAATATCTGGATGAAGTGAGTCCTGAAACGAAAGGTAACCTCCTCACCTGTGACAGAGATCCAGCTGGGTGGAGACTCTCCATGACTGCTGCTGCTACACCTGTAGAGGCCTTCATCAGACTTGGAAACATGGCGGATGGTCATGTGACCTGCAGGCTCGGTCCTGATGAGGGAGCCATCTTTATAGAAAGCAGCTGGGAGGTTGGAGGGAGGGCTGTTTGTTTGACAGGTCAGAGTGACATCATCTCCCTCCATCACAGGGAGGACAGGACTCTGCAGGATCACTGGTCCACCTCAACACAGAGACATGAGTCCAGAAGGGACACACTTCGATTCAGTTAACAACACAACCTTTCCTCTGGCGCCATCCTCAGGACAAACTTGACATTTTTTACTCCACAAGTGATAATGATCTAGGAAGAGAAGTTTTCTCTGACAAATCCTTTGTCTGATATGACAGATGACATATCAGACAAAGGATTTGTCAGAGAACAAGATCGAGGGTATGGTTAAAACAATGAGTGGGTTTGTTTACACTCTGACAGAAACCAATCAGATCTAAGGCTATCATTATCTACGTCTACGTGAATATTAAAATCACCTACAGTAATGACTTTATCTGTTTTGAGGACTGAACTTGTTAAAAACTCAGAATACGGACCAGGAGCACGGTACACTATGACAAATAGAATTGGCTGTAGAGTTTTCCACGATGGGTGTGAAAGACTAAGAACAAGACTTTCGAATGAGTTAAAACTGAGTTTAGGTTTAGGGTTGATTAATAAGCTAGAGTCGAAGATGGCTGCAACTCCACCTCCTCGGCCAGTGCCTCGAGGAATGTGAGTATTACTATGACTAGGAGGAGTGGACTCATTCAGACTAACATATTCTTCCTGACACAGCCAAGTTTCAGTTGGAAAAAATATATCCATATGATAGTCAGATATTAAATCATTGACTAACACAGCTTTAGACGACAGAGATCTAATGTTTAGTCCACATTTAATTTTCTTATTTTGTTGTACTGCTGAAGAATCAGAATCAGAATCATAAAACGGGTTTATTGCCATGTAGGTTTTAAGGAAGGAATTTGCTGTGGTGTATTGGTGCGTAACAATTACAGACAATTAGTGACAAAGTCAACATAAGCATAAATATAAAATAGGAAGAAAAAAATAACAATGCAGAATATGAAAAATTATTACTAAATATGTGCAATGTATATATTTTTAAGATGAAAATGAAATAAAACTGAATAAAACTGTGCAGGAATGTTCAAAATATTGTCCATGGAATTTGCAAAGGTTAAGAGTAATGTGTTTTCCACAAGTGTGCATTAATGTAACGCATTACAACGGGGGGCTGTACGTTAATGTAACACGTAGTGTCTGTTTGGGGAGGGGATAAAATCATGTAAAACCTTTACTAACCTTGGTGTGTTGAGCAGCAGAGCAGAAGAGTCAGATCTGAAGAGATTTACAGAGGACGAAATACAAAACCAAAAATGAATAAAAAATTGTTCTGAAGACTGAAACTTGGCTGCAAAACTAAATGAAAACGTGTCCTTTTACATTGAATAAAAAGTCAGTTGCTTTTAATAAATGACAGTATGAGCTTTATCTTCAAACACCAGATACCAGTTCACAGTGGTATATATATAGGACAGGATGTGTTCTGTAGAGGTGAAAGCGTTGTTTAACCCACTCAGGTTTGTAAAATGTTGCACTTTAACTTCCTGTTGAAGACACATTTACATACAAGAATCCCATTATTCTGTCCTCGTCTTTTTTTGTCTTATTGTTGTATTTTCGGCTCTTTAGATGCACAGGTCTCCTTCCTGATGCTCAGTAACATCTTCTATCCCACTGTCACTCTATGAATATAACGATTCATATTTAAACATTAAATATTGTACTTACAGAACAGCCACATGATGCTGGTCCCATTGTCCCACATAGTGATGAAGACCTTGTCTCGGTCACAGCAGTTAAACCCCATCCTTCCTCTGTGTAGGTGACTTTACTGCCAGAGTGGTTTCGCTCTCAGCAGTAAAGAGGAAAAAAGACTCATTCATTACAGTTTAAGAGCACGTTCTGTATGAACCGTGAGTGGGTTTATTACAGGGGCAGCGGTCACATGCATGATGGAAGCACAGAAAATTCTGTTCAGCTTGTGTTTTTATTTCTTTTCATTCAAGCTATTGACTTCAATGTACGAACGAGAACACGAAAGAAAACATTCAAGAAAAATAGTAATTTTATTTCTTTAAAACACATTCGAACAGACAACATGAGAGAAAAAGTTTAGCTTAGAAATGATGCTCGGTGGTGACATCAGCCATGACATCATCATGCTGTTGGTCCAATCCCTCATCATCCTGGCTGGGTGGAGACGTCGTCATGGAAACAGGCGGGTTCCTTCCTGCAGAGTTCAGGAATAATTTTATTAATCGTTTGATAACTGACTTATGTCCAGTTGGAAAACTGTTTTGTTTCACATGAGGCCTGTTGTGATCGGGACATTGATGGATTGAATGGTGGAGTGATTAAGTGATCATTGGAGCAGCTATCATTTCTAATCAGCACATATGAAAAACTAAGTTACAGATTTACATGATGCATACTAGTAAACATTAGTAATGTCTGATTCAGTGCTATAATAATACAACAAACCACTTATTCTTTATCCCAAACGCATAAATAAACATGGAGGAATAATAATACAGTTCAAATATGCAGGTTTCAGCTGAAGAACTGATAATCAGACGCTCATTAGAAGGTCAGTGTTACCTGAGGCCTTCCGACAGCATGAAGAGCACCAGATGACCGTGCAGACGACATACGGGAAGCACAACACCAGGTAGCGGATCACTCTCAGATCACACAGGGTTGAATCTGTGGTGGATCCCGCCGGGCCATGAGAACCTAGAAGAAAACACACACCTGGTCAGGTGAACGTCTTACACTCACCAAAACAGATGCTGGGCAACACTCGGCTGCATACGTTAAAGGAAAGGACTGACGGTGAGACATGTGTCCTGCAGTTCAACCACTAATGCAGAATAATGTGACTATTTACACTAAAATAAAGACATGAGGCTTCACTTTACCTTCAGACAAACAAATATCAGATCTACTCTCTGAGACAGAAATACTGAACACCACCACAGTGGCATTTGTTAGGCTCTCCAGCTAAGCAACTCACAACATTTTCAGACTTGTTTTTGTAGATAAAGTTTCAGATTTTCATGTTTTTATGCAACTATCTGGAAGTTGTTTCTGCGTACTGATAATGACAAGAAGAGATAAAGTCGACAGAAACAGATATTTAAAATGAACAATGACATTCTGCATATGGCTCTGTTGGAGCACACAAACATATATCACCTGCACGTATTTGCATGTATTGATCAAAAGAAGCAGCTTACAGGGTTTTATTGTTCTCCTGTGATTTAAAAAGAAACTCAACAAGGTGACATCTGAGCGTCAGCCTCCATTTTGAGTTGCGATAATTTCTACCAACCACCAGATGCTGCTGTGCTCTCGATTTCCAATGACCCAAAGCTTCAGGCCCATCACTTAAACAAAGGCCTGATGGACCAGTCTCCTGTTTAAAAGGACTGATTTGGTGTTTAAATATTATATATTATTAAATATGAATGATGAGGATCAGGCTCCTTCTACAGTAAGACAGAGATCTGTAACGTGATTAAAAACACGGAGCTCAGGACGTACAATCAGGTCAGCTGTTCGCAGGTAGACCAGCAAAGACAGAATACCTGGAAGAAAACCAGGTGCCGACGGTCCACCAGGAGAATTCTCAGTACTGAACTTATCATTATGAAATAAATGTTGACTGAAGTGTGTCTGTAGAATAATGACTAAAAACTTAAAATCATTGACCAGTGCATTAACATTAAAATCACTCCACTTCCTCTGGAGACATTTCACATTTTCTGTTGCTCACATTTTGAATATTCACTTTAAGTTATGAGTAGAAGTGTAACTCTGACTCAGCACCTGCTGATGCTCCAGGATTCACTACTGACCAACATATGAAATGAGCAGCTTCCTCACCTCTGACGTACAGCCAGCTGCGTGGAGACTCTTTACGGTTAATGCTACACCTGTAGAGGCCTTCATCAGACTTGGAAACATGGTGGAAGGTCATGTGACCTGCAGGCTCGGTCCTGATGAGGGAGCCATCTTTATAGAAACCAGCTGTGAGGTTGGAGGTCGTCTCAGTTGTTTTACAGGTCAGAGTCACGTTATTTCCCTCCATCACAGGGAGGACAGGACTCTGCAGGATCACTGGTCCACCTCAACACAGATAATAATATGAAGAATATGACAAATTACTTATTTTCTACAACATTTTGGGAACACTTCGAAGCTACATTCTGCCATATTGTAAACACATTATACATGTGTTGGTACAACTGAATCGGCAAAGAATGTAATGTTCGTTTTTTTAGGAATCAATAAGTGGAACCAAACAGCAGAGAGTGTTTCTTACTCCTCTGGAATGGGTTCTTTTCATTGCCCCTACCGTGTACATTAATGTTGACGGAGTTGCTCCGCTGCCTCATAGGAGACTCACACCAGTAAACAGCGCTGTCAAGTGTCGTGGTTGTCTGGATGGTGCAGCCAAGGGCAGTCGGAGACCCCCATTTGTTTCCACAGACAGAAACCTTGTTATCAGAGGTTACAGACCTGAAGACCTTCCATCCATGTAACCTGCTGTTGTCACCACAGCTCAGAGACAGATTTTTGTACTCAAACAGCTGAGAAAAGGTGGGCGACGATGTGAGAGAGGCCTTGAAAGAATCCTCTGGTGACACAGACAGACAGACAGACTTACAATTAACGGGAGTTCAGCTGCACTAATGTCCATTTGATGCTGCTCCAAGTAGTAAATCGGAAATCTAAAATGACCTCACCTTTCATCAGCAGCCAGCTGGGTGGAGGCTCATCAGTACTGAAGCGACATTTGTAGGCACCTTCATCAGACTTGGAAAAATTGCGGATGGTCATGTGACCAGCAGGCTCGGTCCTGATGAGGGAGCCATCTTTATAGAAAGCAGCTGGGAGGTTGGTGATCATCTTGTTTTTACAGGTCAGAGTCACGTTATTTCCCTCCATCACAGGGTGGACAGGACTCTGCAGGATCACTGGTCCAACTCAACACAGAGACAAACTACAGCATCTCATCCATTTACACACAGCGATCTGAACATGGAGAAACATGTGTTTGCATCTACAACCAGAAAGCTTTATCCATTGACTAAAAAGAGAACAAGATCTAAAAAGATGGAGCCTTCTTTGGAGGATGTGCTTGCAGACTAAGCAAATGTCTTTTTATTTCGAGGGAGTTCTGTAGTTTCTGGGCTGTTAAGGCGTCAGTGCGCTCTGAAGTTCTGGTTCGATGGTCAAACAGCATTACAACCTTCACAGTGTTGGAATTTGAATGGCTGTATCTGACAAGAAACAGACCATCCAAAAACCACGCCCTCTTTACGCAGTGATTGGCCAGGTGGGTGGAGAAGTGAACGTAGGCGAGGCTTGAACTTCTCTCTGTAGCTCTGCGACACTATGAATAATTACCTTCCAGGGAAGATTGTCCAAAAGTTTGTGCCGTTATTCACACGCTGCTGTTGTTTGCAAGGTGGTTGTTGGGCTATTCAGAGTTGTTACTAGGGTTACTAGGTTACTAGGGTGTTAATGTTTCTGCAATTTGTTTTTCCTTTAGTAGTCTGTCTCATAATGGCTGGGCCTGAATCATCTTACAAACCATGATTCACTTCCCTTTATTGTAATCGCTTCCCTTGAAAGTTTAAAGTTCATTTTGTTTAACAATCAGTGTTGACAAAGACCGATCAGGGAAGATATGAGTCACACGTGTCACAATGAATGTGATGCAGTAGCATAGGGTAGCTACGACGGGACCCAGTGCACGCTAGTTACTAGTTATGAAGCACACACGCACACCAATAGTCGGATATATATTTTACCAACAATATGTTGAATTTTACAGTTGAATGAGTTACTCAGGCTGTTGTGTCAGGAAAGCAGAGAGGTCAAAGAGAAAGCTATCAGAACCATCGACAGCGCTCTGATCGCGATGACGTCAGCAGGCGGTCGAAGTGCTGAAACATGGAAACAAGCAGAGGAGCTGTCTATTTCACTGTGGTGCTGAAATGACCGCTGACTTTAACAAAAGCCGTTTTTTTTTTTAACCACGCGAGTTCACTACTATTTGATATAAAGGTAAGAGATGATGGTAAAATGAAGCCTCTAACACACGTCATTTCCCTTTTTTCCCACTTTATTTCAACATTTCTATCAGCAGCTTTGTTACATTTTGCATCACTGTGGGCAAATCATAGCTCGGATCAACGCAGGGTTTTTTGCATGAAATGGAAATGCATCTGTAGTTATCAATGTCATTCGATCATTATTAAGAGCTATCCTTTTTCAAGGGAATATATAGCAAATGGCACTATTTTTACTTTAATGGGAGTTGTTCTTTGAACACAGGCGTATTAAAGGGCCTGCTCTCTACACTGGCCCCCCCACCCAACGGGTCCCAACCGCACTGCCTGCACCGTCTATATTTATGCCCCTGATGTGATGCAAAATCTGTAGTTAGAATAGTTGATTGAAAATGTTTCCTGCAAGAAGCAGGAGAGTCGTGGTACGTGTCCACAGGAGCGCATTATGAATTATATTTTCTTCATCTTACCAGTGACAGTGATGTTGATGACGTTGCTGCTGTCTCTGTGTTTAGATTCACACCAGTACACTCCAGTGTCGGTCACTGTGATTGGTTCCATGTCACAGGAAGTGGAATTCTTGGTGCCCCAGCCTGACCCACACTGGGACAAAACTGGTTCCAACCTGAAGAGATTCACCACAGTTTTATTATCCTTCAACAGCAAAAAGAAGCCTAATTGTTTCACTTTTGCACTTTGTTTATTTGGTGGATTTTATTAAAACTTTGCACCTCACCAGTACATTCTCACATTTTGGAAATTGCACTGAGCAGCCCAATGTCAAAGTCGGAAAAAACAAAATCAGAATCAAACCCTTTGGTTGTTTATTGCATGTTCAGGGGCTTTATCTTAAATTCCCAGCCCAGTGTTAGACAATTCTTTACCTCACGATTATTTCCAATACCAACGTTCAGTCCCAATACAGGTGGAAAGTGAAGGTAGTGAGTGTACTAAGAGTGCAACATGCCAGACTTTGCGTCCCGTCAGAGAGCTCAGATTGACATTTTTATTAACTGTGACCATGATTTTCCCCTAACCTAAACCATACTGTAGTTTCCATCTGCAGATAGTGGAAGAGGCAGGGTTTGAGCCAGAGCGACAAAGACATAAAATGTCTTGTTACTACAAACTTCCTGCGCACAGATGTCCCCCATAAAATCAAGGGCAGGATCAAAGGTGGAGGTAAACTCACCCATTGGTGTTGTATCTCCACACCGTCCATTCACCAGAGCTGACCTGCTCACAGCTCACAGAGACCTTCTCAAACTCGTAAAACTGAGACCTGCTGGGCGAGACTGTCACAGTGGCTGAAAGACGAAAAGAAAGAGACAGAAACAGAACTTCATTTTATATATATGTAGATATGTATATGTATAATAGCATTTCCTCATTGTTGGACTGGCTGTTTTCTGGACTGTGAACGTGTATCACCAGTGACACTTAAAATCAGTTATGTGACTTTCTACACAACAATAGTTTAGTTAAGGATTTTCAGTCAGGATTTAGAGAGCATCATAGCACAGAGACAGCAATGGTGAAAGTGACAAATGACCTTCTGATTGCGTCAGACAAAGGATTTGTCTCTGTACTTGCTCTGTTAGATCTTAGTGCCGCTTTCGATACCATTGACCATTGTATCTTATTACAGAGACTGGAGCATTTGATTGGCATCAAAGGACCCGCACTAAGCTGGTTTAAGTCCTATTTATCAGATAGATTTCAGTTTGTCCATGTAAATGATGAATTTTCCGTGCACACGGAAGTTAGTCATGGAGTTCCACAAGGTTCAGTGCTTGGGCCACTTTTATTTACCTTGTATATGCTTCCTTTAGGTAATATTATTAGGAAACACTCTTTCACTGCTATGCAGATGATACTCAATTATAATTATCGATAAAGCTACATGAAACCGGTAAGTTAGCCAAGCTTTAGGCATTAAGGACATAAAAAACTGGATGACCTGCAACTTTTTGCTGTTAAACTCAGACAAAACTAAAGTTATTGTTCTGGGTCCTAAACACCTGCGAGACGCACTATCTATAGATATAGTTACTCTAGATGGCATTGCCCTGGCCTCCAGCACCACTGTAATGAATCTAGGAGTAACTTTTGATCAGGACATGTCCTTTAATACCCATATAAAACAGACTTCAAGGACTGCCTTCTTCCATTTATGTAACATTATAAAAATCAGGCACATCCTGTGTCAAAAAGACGCAGAAAAACTTGTCCATGCATTTGTTACTACTAGGTTGGATTATTGTCATTCCTTATTATCGGGCTGCCCCGATAAGTCTCTAAAGACTCTCCAGCTGATCCAGAATGCGGCTGCACGTGTACTGACAGGAACTAGCAAAAGAGAACATATTTCTCCAATATGAGATTCTCTGCACTGGCTCCCTGTAAAATCTAGAATAGAATTTAAAATCCTCCTCCTCACTTAGAAAGCTCTTAATGATCAGGCACCATCATATCTTAAAGAGCTGATAGTACCGTATTACCCCACTAGAGCACTATGCTCACAGAATGCAGGGTTACTTGTGGTTCCTACAGTCTCTAAAAGTAGAACAGGAGCCAGAGTCTTCAGTTACCAAGCTCCTCTCCTGTGGAACCAGCTCCCAGTAAAGCTTATAGTTAGGGCTGGCTCAGGTGAGTCCTTAAGCATCCCTTAGTTATGCTGCTATAGGCTTAGACTGCCAGGGGATTTCCCATGATGCACTGAGCTCCTCTCTGCTCTCTTATCCCATTACTGCATGTTACTAACTCCACCTCTTCCTGCAGGTGTTTGTGCCTCTGGAGCTGTAGAGTCTGGATCTGTGACTGCAGGCCGTCTACTGCCCCCATGTTCCTGCTCCACACTCACTGCTGCACTGATTATTATTAGTCTGATTATTATCTTGTCTGTCCTCCCCCTCTCTCTCCCCTCTCCTCCTCTCTCTTCCCTTTTCAACCCAACTGGGTGGAGGCAGATGTCCTCCACCCAGAGCCTGGTTCTGCTCCAGGTTTCTACCTGTTAAAGGGAGTTTTTCCTTCCACTGTCACCAAGTGCTGCTCATGGTGGAACTGTTGGGTCTGTAAATAATATTTTAAAGAGTATGGTCTAGACCTGCTCTATATGAAAAGCGTCTTGAGATAACTTTTGTTATGATTTGGCGCTATACAAATAAAATTGACTTCACTTGACTTGACTTAAAACATACAGATTCTTTACAACATGACAGCATTACTTTTATAACTTTTATATTTTACATTTTTATTCTTTTTAAAAACGTACTTCTTCAAACTTTTAGAAACATCATTCAAACTTTGAATAGGTCAGAAAACTTTGGACCGTTCAGATGTAAAGTTATGATATTTTTAAGAACAGTTCGACATGTTTACCTCTTCAATAAATTTGAGTAGATGTGTATTGAGGACAGTAATGTGAAATCTAAGTAGCAGTTCTTATAGTTTGTAGGCACGCGAGTAGCTAGCAGCTCTATGGTTGGTAATGTCTGTCGGTGATTGGACCATCACTTTCACCTCAGTTACAGTCAGGAACAAAGAAGTTCAGCAGACAAATACAAAGAGCAAAAGCAAACAGAGAGCTCAGAAACACTGACAAAACTGTTGGGCTATTGTTGGCTGAGTGTGAGCTCAGGCAGCACTCGGGATGTTAACTCCTGTCTGTCAAAGCCGTTTCACAATAAACAGAGCACATTATAATATAGTTTTTATAGCTTTATAATTCTGACAAAAAGAATGTGTCAGCATTTTTCTGTACACACTGTTGAACATTTAGCCCTCAACTCGACAGAAAAAAACGCTGCTAGTAAACGTAAAAGTAATGATCCAGGCAGCCACTACCTTTCTGTCTGAACATGTTTGCAGGGACCTTAGTTGCATCCATCTCCCAACAATCCTGGTCACCTGAATCCAAAACATCCTCACCTGCTGCCTCTCATTATCTCGTCAGTCCTTTAGTGTACAGAACCAGCTCTCCAGCCCCCTCCCACTGCATTCTTTTCTTTTTAATTTAACCAAGAAGGCCCTTGAGATTGCATTGCTGGCTGTGTTTCGTAAGTAGTTCCACTTCCCACCGTTCACTTCCCCTCAGCCCTTTGTGTTACGTCACAGCGTACCCAGAGGCCCCTTGGAGAGTAGAGGGGAACTGAGCTGGTGAAAAAGCTTTTTATTATACTTCATATCTGTGTCATTCATTTTTATTATCATTATTATAATCCTTTTTCACTATAAAATATATAAAATTAAAAGAATGCTACAAGTGTCTCATATGAAACTAAATGTAAATTTACACAAACTCATGCACTTGTGCAGTAAACTATGAAAGAAAACTTGAAAGATTGTGGTTGGTTCAAAAATAGTTGTTAAGGTCAGGTGAGCGTTGTCGTTGGTTACGGTTAGTGACAGTGGTGGCGAGGAAGTGAACAGCGGTCTCTGGTCTTAAAGTGTGATATCTAGTCGGCCTTTTTATCCCCCGACCTCCTCCCTGTCGACCAGTCCACTCGATAACGTCAACTGACTTCCTTCTTTGCTCATGCCATAATTACTACGACCACTAGAGGACGCTACCAGCGGAAAAACTGATGTTATCTTTTTTTCTGGGGAGGACAATCTCTGTTTGCAACAAGCAAAAACTTCTCAGACAGACAGGAAGTGGCGAGTGGCGGGTGGCGGGCAGCGAGCACACATGAAAATCAGAGATTTTAGATTTATACCGAATATATCAGCAGCCACAGCAAAATCCCAACATATTAAAGCAATGATTAAAATGGACTCTTCACACAGTAAGAGGGAACTAAATACTCCAAATACACTTTAAATAATCCCTCACACACACATACATGAAATGTACCATTACCGTGGGCAGATGTCCGGCAGACGCTCAACAACACTGAAACAACAGTCAGATCACTGAGTGTTTGAGTGTGTTTATGCAGAAACAAACCAAATCACACACATAAAACTGTACATTTGATTACTTCACAATTCACAATAATAATTCAGTAATTTAATAACTCAGCATCTTGACTTAATCTTCCAAAGTTGACTGAAAACACACGTATTAAGCGTAGAGTCGTGAGTTTCTGATGTTAATATTCATCTCGTTTGAAGTGTTTTATTTACTTACAGAGCAGAGCTGCCTTCATGGTGTCAGCTGGCTGCAGTTGCACTGACCGTGTGGTTGCACATGTGGTGAGAACATCCTCTTAAGGCTTTCTAACCCAGCGAGGCATCAATAATAACCCCACCCACCACCCCTCACCCAGACACATGGAGCTCCAAATCCCCTAAATACAACTTCTACTCTGAAAAGGGTTTTTCAAAGGTTTTTTTTCACTGGGCGTTTTGTTTTTTAAAATGCCAACTAGGGAGTGCTCACACACAGGTGATGCATGATGGTGACTTTACAGTGCAACAGAGAGAAAGGGCTGGTTCCCCTGAACCATATGATGTACAACACCTGATACTGACTGAAAGAAGGCGCTCAGAACTGGTGAAAATATAAAACCAGGTGTTTCTTGGTTTTAAAGGGTTAAATAAACCACAGGGAGAGTATGAGGAGGATGTGAGTACAGCACACAGCAGAGTAGGAAATACATATTTTATCAGACGTTTTAATTTATTAACATCTATTTGACGTATGTTTTCTTTTCTGTGTCATATATTGGCGTTTTGTGGTTACCATGGAGACCGAGGAAGAAAAAACAAAGCTGGCATCCTGTTTGTGTGATCAGCAGTCGCCTCTGACACCTAACATACCATACAGGTGATGATAAATATGAAGCTACATCCCTGATTTTCACATCTCGTTTGTTTAATCCGCACACAAACAGAGTGTTTGTACCAGAGCAATGTGAGGGTTTCTAACTCTATTAAACTGGCTCTGTCCGACTGTGGTTGCTGTAAACGGCTGCTGTGTGGTCTGAGGTATGACAAAGACATCTTGTTATCACAAGTAGCAGAAAAACAGGAAACACTGTTGGTGTGATGAAACCAAAGGCAGATCTTCACTTTCTGTATCTTATTATTGTATTCTCTCACACAAGCTTTACTCACCTTTTAAAACACAACCTTTCACAGAAACAACTGGTGTTTTTTGTCTGTTTTTGTCTTCACTGGACGAACACTGGAAGCATGTGTTGTTGCAGGAGGTCATGTTTACTTCACAGTGCTTCACCTGTCAAAGAGCCTCATGTTGAAACTGTCATATCATATTAATGTATCACATAGTGTGACTAAACGTATCATACAACGCCATTATGTGCGGTGTAGAGTCATAGTAAGGTATCACTTTCTATCATTTTATGCCATCGTTTCGTATCTGTAATTTGCTTTTGTTCATGTTCACAACCTGTAGATCCAACCTGAACATCAGCCGAGCAGCAGGAGATGTCAAATGTTGCTTCAATGTGTATCTGAGACACTGGCAGCCATTTTGAAGGTCCTCCACACTGAGCTGGACAGACAGAGCTTGTAAGTTGTCTCTATCTATCTTTGTCTATAAAATTAGCTCTGTTATCTCCGTGTTTAAAGAATATCACGTCTCCTCTCTCTGGCCCTACCTTTGAATTTGGTTGTTATGAAGAGCCATATATACTTTTGTCTTTGGACGTGGTCGGATGACAAGTTTCTAACCAAGAGCTTCATTACATTATAATGAACGCATGTATGATGAAACAATATCCTCATATTTTTAATGTGATCCTATAATTCCATTTCCACCAGGAAAAAAATAACAAAATGAAATAAAATACCAATTGTATGTCAAAAGTATGAGATAGTAAAGCAAACTCCTGATAGTAATTCAAAATTGACAGTAAATGTGTTTGAGTCAGTAAATCTCGACTTGACTATCTAATAGTCTTCACATAGTATCTCATAAGGTTGACTTACCACAAGTTTTCATGTTATTTGTATAATTTCTCACTTGTCATCTGAAATGTAGGAAAAGAGCTTCTGTAGTCATAGTAACACAGTCAAAACTACAGAAGGTTTACTTAAGGTGTATAATATATAGCTTTCTTTGGTTCGTCCAATCAGAAACCTCATAGCTTGCTCTCAAACGCCACGTTGTCTTTTTCTTGACTAATCCCGTTGCTGCTTGGAGTCGTGGCGCCGTCTTCCATCTCATCTGCTGAGATAGGATAGATATGAAATATGAGCGATCTATCTATATATATTAATATATATGTGTGGATAGGGACTGTACTACTGTCTCAATGGGTCCTCAAAAGGATAGAAAGACAAACGTGTCTGAGTGTGGCGTGCGTGCTGACCTTTGACCTGCCGGGCCAGGAGGCGTGGTCCTGCCAGTCCGATACCCAGCGCTCCGATGGGAGCTGTGGTCAAGATGGCTAACACGGCTAGCGTTAGCACGTCCAAACCGAACTTCACTAAGGTCTCGTCCCCCTCCTCCCTCGCCATGTCCAACGCCTTGGAGCCAATAGCAGCCTGACACACACAAATAAACTCACATTGGTCTTTTAGGTGATGAGGAGGTTCTGTGTGTCCTTAAGGGGGTTTCATGCCGTCACGGAAGAGGTTCAAGGGGTCCTTTAGGTAGTCCTATTTCTATAGTTTGCCTTTCCCAGAGTTTAGGGTTATCTGAATTCAATCTGTGTGTTAATGTGTGTGTGTGTGTGTGTGTTTAGACATGTAAAGTGTGTGAGAGAGAGGGAGGGAGAGACACATAGATAGTGATTAAGGTGTTGTACAACCTGGTCTCCTGACATCATAGTGAGGACATTTTGCATTGTGAGGACATTTTGGCCGGTCTGGTTCAGACTTGGATTAGAACCAGGTTTAGGTTAGGGTTAGGGTTATACTAGAAAAGAAGCAGGTTGACGACAATGGAAATTCAAAGTGTTTTTAGTTGTATCTGAACGTCCACACTGGAAGGTGTGAAAAGCTGGCCCACTCACAGGACTTGTTCAGACCTGCATTAACGACCGTCCTGGCTGATCCAATCACCAGTGGACAGCTCTGAGTCCATCAGTTCACACCTGGCATTAAAATACATCTCCACATGCATCTTGAGTGACCACTTGTGATCCGATCTCAATCCCATAATGCCGAGCACCGACTCACATTTCGCCTTTGCATTACGACACGACGACCTGCAGAGACACGAGGACCGAGAGACAGAGAGACGGACAGATCAACAATAAAATGTGTTTGGCATCAACTAACTAACTAACTAACTAGTTGCTGACCTGCAGGGCGGGACCCTCTGCAGGGTGACCGGGTCACACTTGGGTACCAGCAGCGTGCAGGCGTAGAACATGAGGTACTGGTAGCAGCCGGTCTGGACCAGGGCGGGGAACAGGGAGGACTCCCAGGACACGGAGCTCTCTCTCTGGGACAGGTGGCCCAGGTAGTTGGGGTAGCTGGTCAGGTTGTAGGGCAGGTTCATGCACAGCTCCAGGCTGATGGGCTCACAGCGACCTGGGACACAGAGGGGCAGAGTCACCAGCAGAGGGAGACATGCTCCTCTTCATCACACACTGTCAGTTATACACGATCACATAGGGAAAGTAACTCTGCACATTTACTCAGGTACTCTCCTGGCGTTACTTTATACTTCTACTCCACAACATAGGGTTTATATACTACACACACAGGAAACTCTCCACACACGATTTCTTTAACTCTTTTGAGAAGACAAGACGTTTGGACTGTAATTATGTTGTCAGGTGTGAAACCATGTGAGGAGTTTTTTTAAATATGACTCTCGAAGATTAAAGTACCATGAGTACATAAACCAACACACTTCCTGTAAAATGCTGCTTCTATAATGATGGATCAGAAACAATAATCCAGTGGCCATAAACAGGATACAGTAACTCTGTGAATGTTTACTTTTACTCTGGTTCAGCCTTAGATTAATAAAACAAATAAAAAATCAACTAATGAATTATTATTATTATTATTGATTAAACTAACAGCAGCATATAGTCTTTCAAATGACCTCCACCTTCACATTAAAGTGATGAACATGTGAATGCATCAATAATTCTAATCCAATAACATATATATATATGATTCTGCATAATGAGTGCTTTTACTTGTGGTACATTAAGTATATTGTGATGCTGATACTTTTGTACTGACATTTACCTGTTGTAACAGTATTTTTACACTGTGGTATTGTTACTTTTACTGAAGTAAAAGATGTGAATACTTCCTCCTCACTGTATATACTCATATATTTTATGATGGTGACGTGCATTGCTGTCGGTTCTGATTCTAGCACTAGGGGTCACCCTGGTCAGAAATTATTATTTCCTACATGGACTGTTGGAGCCTTAACGTGACTTTATGAACCAAAAACAATCAAGAAAACGAACACATCAAAACATCAACCAATTAAAAACAGGCCACAGTGACAAATGATTGTGATTGAAAAGTTAGCTGAGAAGGTTTTTTTAACTCTATTGACAAGCTATTGACTTCAATGTATGAACGAGAACACGAAAGAAAACATTCAAGAAAAATAGTAATTTTATTTCTTTAAAACACATTCGAACATGAGAGAAAAAGTTTAGCTTAGAAATGATGCTCGGTGGTGACATCAGCCATGACATCATCATGCTGTTGGTCCAATCCCTCATCATCCTGGCTGGGTGGAGACGTCGTCATGGAAACAGGCGGGTTCCTTCCTGCAGAGTTCAGGAATAGTTTTATTAATCGTTTGATAACTGACTTATGTCCAGTTGGAAAACTGTTTTGTTTCACATGAGGCCTGTTGTGATCGGGGACATTGATGGATTGAATGGTGGAGTGATTAAGTGATCATTGGAGCAGCTATCATTTCTAATCAGCACATATGAAAAACTAAGTTACAGATTTACATGATGCATACTAGGAAACATTAGTAATGTCTGATTCAGTGCTATAATAATACAACAAACCACTTATTTTTTATCCCAAACGCATAAATAAACATGGAGGAATAATAATACAGTTCAAATATGCAGGTTTCAGCTGAAGAACTGATAATCAGACGCTCATTAGAAGGTCAGTGTTACCTGAGGCCTTCCGACAGCATGAAGAGCACCAGATGACCGTGCAGACGACATACGGGAAGCACAACACCAGGTAGCGGATCGCTCTCAGATCACACAGGGTTGAATCTGTGGTGGATCCCGCCGGGCCATGAGAACCTAGAAAAAAACACACACCTGGTCAGGTGAACGTCTTACACTCACCAAAACAGATGCTGGGCAACACTCGGCTGCATACGTTAAAGGAAAGGACTGACGGTGAGACATGTGTCCTGCAGTTCAACCACTAATGCAGAATAATGTGACTATTTACACTAAAATAAAGACATGAAGCTTCACTTTACCTTCAGACAAACAAATATCAGATCTACTCTCTGAGACAGAAATACTGAACACCACCACAGTGGCATTTGTTAGGCTCTCCAGCTAAGCAACTCACAACATTTTCAGACTTGTTCTTGTAGTTAAAGTTTCAGATTTTCATGTTTTTATGCAACTATCTGGAAGTTGTTTCTGCGTACTGATAATGACAAGAAGAGATAAAGTCGACAGAAACAGATATTTAAAATGAACAATGACATTCTGCATATGGCTCTGTTGGAGCACACACACATATATCACCTGCACATATTTGCATGTATTGATCAAAAGAAGCAGCTTACTGGGTTTTATTGTTCTCCTGTGATTTAAAAAGAAACTCAACAAGGTGACATCTGAGCGTCAGCCTCCATTTTGAGTTGCGATAATTTCTACCAACCACCAGATGCTGCTGTGCTCTCGATTTCCAATGACCCAAAGCTTCAGGCCCATCACTTAAAAAAAGGCCTGATGGACCAGTCTCCTGTTTAAAAGGACTGATTTGGTGTTTAAATATTATATATTATTAAATATGAATGATGAGGATCAGGCTCCTTCTACAGTAAGACAGAGATCTGTAACGTGATTAAAAACACGGAGCTCAGGACGTACAATCAGGTCAGCTGTTCGCAGGTAGACCAGCAAAGACAGAATACCTGGAAGAGAACCAGGTGCCGACGGTCCACCAGGAGAATTCTCAGTACTGAACTTATCATTATGAAATAAATGTTGACTGAAGTGTGTCTGTAGAATAATGACTAAAAACTTAAAATCATTGACCAGTGCATTAACATTAAAATCACTCCACTTCCTCTGGAGACATTTCACATTTCATGTTGCTCACATTTTGAATATTCACTTTAAGTTATGAGTAGAAGTGTAACTCTGACTCAGCACCTGCTGATGCTCCAGGATTCACTACTGACCAACATATGAAATGAGCAGCTTCCTCACCTCTGACGTACAGCCAGCTGCGTGGAGACTCTTTACGGTTAATGCTACACCTGTAGAGGCCTTCATCAGACTCGGAAACATGGTGGAAGGTCATGTGACCTGCAGGCTCGGTCCTGATGAGGGAGCCATCTTTATAGAAACCAGCTGTGAGGTTGGAGGTCGTCTCAGTTGTTTTACAGGTCAGAGTCACGTTATTTCCCTCCATCACAGGGAGCACAGGACTCTGCAGGATCACTGGTCCAACTCAACACAGATAATAATATGAAGAATATGACAAATTATTTGATGTATGTTTTTTCTTTGGCCCGATGTATTTCACAAACATGGTGTATTAATGTTGGACTATCATCATCACCATCATCTGTAGTAGACGTAAGAGTTAACAAAGAGGTTCTCGTTTGGTCGTTTTATTACTTGAGTTAGTAAATTTGATTTGATGGATTCTGATCTTGCTTATCAGCAGCTACAGGCCCGTCCACTGCTGTTTCGAGCCAACATCACCAAAGTATGTAATGTCCTCCACTGTTTCTCTTACATGAAAAGCTGCCATGGCTAGTGAATGCAGACAACTGAGGCAGAGCTGATGCAGGTCAATGATTTAATTTACAAAAAGTGGAGGTACATAAGCTCAAGGAGTCAGGAAGCAGGCAAGGGTCAAAACTGGGAAGGTTTCTGAAATCTGATAAGGACCAGGAAATCCAAGGTCCAAAACAGGTTTCAGGTGAACAGAATCCAGATAAACAGGAAAAAGAGGCTAGAAAGAAAAGGCATGAGGCACATGGCAGCTTCAACAATCTGGCCAAGAACAACGGAAGGGGACAGGTTGATGAGGGAAGTGGGGACAGGAGCGCAGGCGGGTGGGGCAGTCAGGTGCCTGCGGAGGTGGGAATATGGATGCGAGAGGAGCATATTGTGACAAAAGCACTCGTGCTGCAGACTCATGGATCTCTGCAACGTTTTCGGCACACTTTGAAGCTCCAGTCTGCCATATTGTACAACACTTTATACATGCTCTTTTCATTGCCCCTACCATGTACATTAATGTTGACGGAGTTGCTTCGCTGCCTCGTAGGAGACTCACACCAGTAAACAGCGCTGTCAGCTATCTTGGTTGTCTGGATGGTGCAGCCAAGGGCAGTCGGAGACCCCCATTTGTTTCCACAGACGGAAACCTTGTTATCAGAGGTTACAGACCTGAAGACCTTCCATCCATGTAACCTGCTGTTGTCACCACAGCTCAGAGACAGATTTTTGTACTCAAACAGCTGAGACAAGGTGGGCGACAATGTGAGAGAGGCCTTGAAAGAATCCTCTGGTGACACAGACAGACAGACAGACTTACAATTAAAGGGAGTTCAGCTGCACTAATGTCCATTTGATGCTGCTCCAAGAAGTAAATGGGAAATCTAAAATGACCTCACCTTTCATCAGCAGCCAGCTGGGTGGAGACTCATCAGTACTGAAGCGACATTTGTAGGCACCTTCATCAGACTTGGAAAAATTGCGGATGGTCATGTGACCAGCAGGCTCGGTCCTGATGAGGGAGCCATCTTTATAGAAAGCAGCTGTGACATTCTTTGTTGCTTTACAGGTCAGAGTCACGTTATTTCCCTCCATCACAGGGTGGACAGGACTCTGCAGGATCACTGGTCCAACTCAACACAGAGACAAACTACAGCATCTCATCAATTTACACACAGCGATCTGAACATGGAGAAACATGTGTTTGCATCTACAACCAGAAAGCTTGATCCATTGACTAAAAAGAGAACAAGATCTAAAAAGATGGAGCCTTCTTTCGAGGATGTGCTTGCTGACTAAGCAAATGTCTTTTTATTTCGAGGGAGTTCTGTAGTTTCTGGGCTGTTAAGGCGTCAGTGCGCTCTGAAGTTCTGGTTCGATGGTCAAACAGCATTACAACCTTCACAGTGTTGGAATTTGAATGGCTGTATCTGACAAGAAACAGACAATCCAAAAACCACGCCCTCTTTACGCAGTGATTGGCCAGGTGGGTGGAGAAGTGAACGTAGGCGAGGCTTGAACTTCTCTCTGTAGCTCTGCGACACTATGAATAATTACCTTCCAGGGAAGATTGTCCAAAAGTTTGTGCCGTTATTCACACGCTGCTGTTGTTTGCAAGGTGGTTGTTGGGCTATTCAGAGTCGTTACTAGGGTTACTAGGTTACTAGGGTGTTAATGTTTCTGCAATTTGTTTACACACCATGATTCACTTCCCTTTATTGTAATCGATTCCCCTGAAAGTTTAAATTTATTTTGTTTAACAATCAGCGTTGACAAAGACCGATCAGGGAAGATATGAGTCACACGTGTCACAATGAATGTGATGCAGTAGCATAGGGTAGCTACGACGGGACCCAGTGCACGCTAGTTACTAGTTATGAAGCACACACGCACACCAATAGTCGGATATATATTTTACCAACAATGTGTTGAAGTTTACAGTTGAATGAGTTACTCAGGCTGTTGTGTCAGGAAAGCAGAGAGGTCAAAGAGAAAGCTATCAGAACCATCGACAGCGCTCTGATCGCGATGACGTCAGCAGGCGGTCGAAGTGCTGAAACATGGAAACAAGCAGAGGAGCTGTCTATTTCACTGTGGTGCTGAAATGACCGCTGACTTTAACAAAAGCCGTTTTTTTTTTTAACCACGCGAGTTCACTACTATTTGATATAAAGGTAAGAGATGATGGTAAAATGAAGCCTCTAACACACAACGTCATTTCCCTTTTTTCCCACTTTATTTCAACACTTCTATCAGCAGCTTTGTTACATTTTGCATCACTGTGGGCAAATCATAGCTCGGATCAACGCAGGGTTTTTTGCATGAAATGGAAATGCATCTGTAGTTATCAATGTCATTCGATCATTATGAAGAGCTATCCTTTTTCAAGGGAATATATAGCAAATGGCACTATTTTTACTTTAATGGGAGTTGTTCTTTGAACACAGGCGTATTAAAGGGCCTGCTCTCTACACTGGCCCCCCCACCCAACGGGTCCCAACCGCACTGCCTGCACCGTCTATATTTATGCCCCTGATGTGATGCAAAATCTGTAGTTAGAATAGTTGACTGAAAATGTTTCCTGCAAGAAGCAGGAGAGTCGTGGTATGTGTCCACAGGAGCGCATTTTGAATTATATTTTCTTCATCTTACCAGTGACAGTGATGTTGATGACGTTGCTGCTGTCTCTGTGTTTAGATTCACACCAGTACACTCCAGTGTCGGACTGTTTGATCGTCTTAATGTCACAGGAAGGGGAATTCTTGGTGCCCCAGCCTGACCCACACTGGGACAAAACTGGTTCCAACCTGAAGAGATTCACCACAGTTTTATTATCCTTCAACAGCAAAAAGAAGCCTAATTGTTTCACTTTTACACTTTGTTTATTTGGTGGATTTTATTAAAACTTTGCACCTCACCAGTACATTCTCACATTTTGGAAATTGCACTGAGCAGCCCAATGTCAAAGTCGGAAAAAACAAAATCAGAATCAAACCCTTTGGTTGTTTATTGCATGTTCAGGGGTTTTACCTTAAATTCCCAGCCCAGTGTTAGACAATTCTTTACCTCACGATTATTTCCAATACCAACGTTCAGTCCCAATACAGGTGGAAAGTGAAGGTAGTGAGTGTACTAAGAGAGCAACATGCCAGACTTTGCGTCCCGTCAGAGAGCTCAGATTGACATTTTTATTAACTGTGACCATGATTTTCCCCTAACCTAAACCATACTGTAGTTTCCATCTGCAGATAGTGGAAGAGGCAGGGTTTGAGCCAGAGCGACAAAGACATAAAATGTCTTGTTACTACAAACTTCCTGCGCACAGTCGTCCCCCATAAAATCAAGGGCAGGATCAAAGGTGGAGGTAAACTCACCCATTGGTGTTGTATCTCCACACCGTCCATTCACCAGAGCTGACCTGCTCACAGCTCACAGAGACCTTCTCATACTCAAAAAACTGAGACCTGCTGGGCGAGACTGTCACAGTGGCTGAGAGACGAAAAGAAAGAGACAGAAACAGAACTTCATTTTAGACACACGAGCAGCTAGCAGCTCTATGGTTGGTAATGTCTGTCGGTGATTGGACCATCACTTTCACCTCAGACAGTTACAGTCAGGAACAAAGAAGTTCAGCAGACAAATACAAAGAGCAAAAGCAAACAGAGAGCTCAGAAACACTGACAAAACTGTTGGGCTTTTGTTGGCTGAGTGTGAGCTCAGGCAGCACTCGGGATGTTAACTCCTGTCTGTCAAAGTCGTTTCACAATAAACAGAGCACATTATAATATAGTTTTTATAGCTTTATAATTCTGACAAAAAGAATGTGTCAGCATTTTTCTGTACACACTGTTGAACATTTAGCCCTCAACTCGACAGAAAAAAAACGCTGCTAGTAAACGTAAAAGTAATGATCCAGGCAGCCACTACCTTTCTGTCTGAACATGTTTGCAGGGACCTTAGTTGCATCCATCTCCCAACAATCCTGGTCACCTGAATCCAAAACATCCTCACCTGCTGCCTCTCATTATCTCGTCAGTCCTTTAGTGTACAGAACCAGCTCTCCAGCCCCCTCCCACTGCATTCTTTTCTTTTTAATTTAACCAAGAAGGCCCTTGAGATTGCATTGCTGGCTGTGTTTCGTAAGTAGTTCCACTTCCCACCGTTCACTTCCCCTCAGCCCTTTGTGTTACGTCACAGCGTACCCAGAGGCCCCTTGGAGAGTAGAGGGGAACTGAGCTGGTGAAAAAGCTTTTTATTATACTTCATATGTGTGTCATTCATTTTTATTATCATTATTATAATCCTTTTTCACTATAAAATATATAAAAATTAAAAGAATGCTACAAGTGTCTCATATGAAACTAAATGTAAATTTACACAAACTCATGCACTTGTGCAGTAAATTATGAAAAAAAACTTGAAAGATTGTGGTTGGTTCAAAAATAGTTGTTAAGGTCAGGTGAGCGTTGTCGTTGGTTACGGTTAGTGACAGTGGTGGCGAGGAAGTGAACAGCGGTCTCTGGTCTTAAAGTGTGATATTTAGTCGGCCTTTTTATCCCCCGACCTCCTCCTTCTGTCGACCAGTCCACTCGATAACGTCAACTGACTTCCTTCTTTGCTCATGCCATAATTACTACGACCACTAGAGGACGCTACCAGCGGAAAAACTGATGTTATCTTTTTTTCTGGGGAGGACAATCTCTGTTTGCAACAAGCAAGAACTTCTCAGACAGACAGGAAGTGGCGAGCGGCGGGTGGCGGGCAGCGAGCACACATGAAAATCAGAGATTTTAGATTTATACCGAATATATCAGCAGCCACAGCAAAATCCCAACATATTAAAGCAATGATTAAAATGGACTCTTCACACAGTAAGAGGGAACTAAATACTCCAAATACACTTTAAATAATCCCTCACACACACATACATGAAATGTACCATTACCGTGGGCAGATGTCCGGCAGACGCTCAACAACACTGAAACAACAGTCAGATCACTGAGTGTTTGAGTGTGTTTATGCAGAAACAAACCAAATCACACACATAAAACTGTACATTTGATTACTTCACAATTCACAATAATAATTCAGTAATTTAATAACTCAGCATCTTGACTTAATCTTCCAAAGTTGACTGAAAACACACGTATTAAGCGTAGAGTCGTGAGTTTCTGATGTTAATATTCATCTCGTTTGAAGTGTTTTATTTACTTACAGAGCAGAGCTGCCTTCATGGTGTCAGCTGGCTGCAGTTGCACTGACCGTGTGGTTGCACATGTGGTGAGAACATCCTCTTAAGGCTTTCTAACCCAGCGAGGCATCAATAATAACCCCACCCACCACCCCTCACCCAGACACATGGAGCTCCAAATCCCCTAAATACAACTTCTACTCTGAAAAAGGTTTTTCAAAGGTTTTTTTTCACTGGGCGTTTTGTTTTTTAAAATGCCAACTAGGGAGTGCTCACACACAGGTGATGCATGATGGTGACTTTACAGTGCAACAGAGAGAAAGGGCTGGTTCCCCTGAACCATATGATGTACAACACCTGATACTGACTGAAAGAAGGCGCTCAGAACTGGTGAAAATATAAAACCAGGTGTTTCTTGGTTTTAAAGGGTTAAATAAACCACAGGGAGAGTATGAGGAGGATGTGAGTACAGCACACAGCAGAGTAGGAAATACATATTTTATCAGACGTTTTAATTTATTAACATCTATTTGACATATGTTTTCTTTTCTGTGTCATATATTGGCGTTTTGTGGTTACCATGGAGACCGAGGAAGAAAAAACAAAGCTGGCATCCTGTTTGTGTGATCAGCAGTCGCCTCTGACACCTAACATACCAACAGAACGACACACAGCAAAGATTATTATTGAAAGAAGTCCACTTCAGAGGTCAGTAGAAATTAATCTTGACAAATTCCTTAAAGGAATTGAGGTAAAGTTCACAAGCATTCACTTAGTACTTCTCTCAAAGGCTTATTCTCCGTCTTACTGAGCGTCGGATGTTCAGATTGATTCCTCTCTCATGTCTGTTTGATAAATATGAAGCTACATCCCTGATTTACACGTCACATCTTGCTTGTTTAATCCGCACACAAACAAAGTTTTTTTACCAGAGCAATGTGAGGGTTTTTAACTCTATTAAACTGGCTCTGTCCGACTGTGGTTGCTGTAAACGGCTGCTTTGTGGTCTGAGGTATGACAAAGACATCTTGTTATTACAAGTAGCAGAGAACCAGGAAACACTGTTGGTGTGATGAAACCAAAGGCAGACCTCTACTTTCGACCTACAAAAACACAAATCCCACTTGTGGTTTTTCTTCACAAATGATCTTCTGCTGAGTCTTTTGTGTTGTTTATTGCCTGTTCTTGTGTTGGTGCATGTGTGATGTCCTGCTTGTTGTTGTTGCCATGTTTCTTTATCCATGTGAGTCAGGGACCACAGATGGAGGGGTATTGTCCTCGTAGATTCATTAATACATTAAATGAAAGGGTGTATTATATGAAGAGATCACATCGTCACTTTATTGACAATGATTATTTATTATATTAATTGATAGAACAGTTAATCAGTTCATCATGATAATTGTTGGAAATGTTCATCTTAACAAGACGAGGAATTACAGACAATAATTACAATAGGAATGATAAAAATTACAAATAGATACAATAAGCTTAATGATAATGTGATAAAAAAGCCTACACTCTGGCAGCCATTTTGAAGGTCCTCCACACTGAGCTGGACAGACAGAGCTTGTAAGTTGTCTCTATCTATCTTTGTCTATAAAATTAGCTCTGTTATCTCCGTGTTTAAAGAATATCACGTCTCCTCTCTCTGGCCCTACCTTTGAATTTGGTTGTTATGAAGAGCCATATATACTTTTGTCTTTGGACGCGGTCGGATGACAAGTTTCTAACCAAGAGCTTCATCACATTATAATGAACGCATGTATGATGAAACAATATCCTCATATTTTTAATGTGATCCTATAATTCCATTTCCACCAGGAAAAAAATAACAAAATGAAATAAAATACCAACTGTATGTCAAAAGTATGGGATAGTAAAGCAAACTCCTGATAGTAATTCAAAATTGATAGTAAATGTGTTTGATTCAGTAAATCTCGACTTGACTATCTAATAGTCTTCACATAGTATCTCATAAGGTTGACTTACCACAAGTTTTCATGTTATTTGTATAATTTCTCACTTGTCATCTGAAATGTAGGAAAAGAGCTTCTGTAGTCATAGTAACACAGTCAAAACTACAGAAGGTTTACTTAAGGTGTATAATATATAGCTTTCTTTGGTTCGTCCAATCAGAAACCTCATAGCTTGCTCTCATGCGCCACGTTGTCTTTTTCTTGACCAATCCCGTTGCTGCTTGGAGTCGTGGCGCCGTCTTCCATCTCATCTGCTGAGATAGGATAGATATGAAATATGAGCGATCTATCTATATATATTAATATATATGTGTGGATAGGGACTGTACTACTGTCTCAATGGGTCCTCAAAAGGATAGAAAGACAAACGTGTCTGAGTGTGGCGTGCGTGCTGACCTTTGACCTGCCGGGCCAGGAGGCGTGGTCCTGCCAGTCCGATACCCAGCGCTCCGATGGGAGCTGTGGTCAAGATGGCTAACACGGCTAACGTTAGCACGTCCAAACCGAACTTCACTAAGGTCTCGTCCCCCTCCTCCCTCGCCATGTCCAACGCCTTGGAGCCAATAGCAGCCTGACACACACAAATAAACTCACATTGGTCTTTTAGGTGATGAGGAGGTTCTGTGTGTCCTTAAGGGGGTCTCATGCCATCACGGAAGAGGTTCATGGGGTCCTTTAGGGGGTTCTACTTGTAATTGACAAGGGTGTATTTGTAACTGAGGAGACTCTAGAGGTCCTTGGGTGGTTATAGTCATAATTTATAAGGTTCTTGTAGTCATTGAAGAGGTTGCATGGGTTCTTTAGGAAGTCCTTTTGGTCAGTAGGGAGGTTCTAGATGTCCTTAATTTGGTTCTCATGTTGTCAATGAGGTGCTTTTGGTCATTTATGAGGTTCTAGTGGTCCTTTCAGTGGTTCTTGTGGTCACTGAGGAGGTTCGAGGGTTCCTGTAGGTGATTCTAGTGGTCTTTTAGAAGGTTCTTGCAGTCTAGGGGCTCCTCATGTGGTTCTATATATCCTTTAAGTTATCTAGTCAGGTACGCTGTAAGGTTGGGGGTGTTAAGAGAAAGTCAGTCTATATGTTGACGTCATACTAAATGCTTTGCGACATTCATGGTTTGTGCATTTATTTGAATGGCCAGGATCATTTATATTTAATAGTTATTACCAACATTTTACAGTCATTTATAATGTTTTACACTACAACAGAGCAAACTTAAACACTAGCATACCGATGAAGCAGCCACATCAACTACACAGGCAAGAACAAGAACTCTGCTCTGCTCATGGTCTTAATTAAACCCAAAATATCCCAATATAAAACATTTTTAATATGTGCCTGTTGGTTTTAGTAATCATAAAGGAGGTTTCACGGGTCATTCAGGTGGTTCTTGTGGTCGGGGATGAGGTTCTAGGGGTCCTATCACTGTGGTAAATACAGACCTGTACGGTGGCTTTAGGCAGCCAGGCCACAGAGATGAAGAATTTCTCCTTCAGGTTGAATCCTCCAAAATGAACCAAAAGGAATGTGACAAGCAGGCGGATCACCAGACCGATACTGATACAGGCCAGACCCAGACCTGAACACAGAGAGACAGAAAAACCAACAAAGAGTGTAACGGTGACATGTGATAGACTTTCTGCTGAGTCTGGGGAAGTTCAGCAGCTCTGTTTGCTACCTGGTCCACTTGGTTCCTAGTTACTGAGACCAGGTCCAGATTATATTCTGGTTGTTTGTTTGTTTTGAGTATGGCTCTTACCCACTGTGCTGGGGCTGAGGGTTGCTATGGTGATTTCTGCTCCAATCAGACCAAAGAGGAGCGGCTGGAACACATCCCATGACCGGCCCACCATGGCTGCCACCGGGGCCTGGATATAAAGATAAACGTAAACCAAATGCAAACAGTTCAAAGACATGCTGATGTTGTGTAATCCAGGTGTTTAATCCAGATTAACATATTCTGATTTGTGTTACCTTGTCTGTCTTCCAGCCCAGAGCAGCCAAAAAGGCCAGCACCAGCGTACAGAGACCACCAGCTCCGGCAAAACCAATAACATGACTGAAGAAGACCGAAAATATGGACAGACCCAGCAATATGAGAGTCCTCCTCAACACCAGGTCCTCCTGCAGAGAGTACCATTTAAAGAATTAAATCAATTACATTTAAATTAAGTAGCATAAAACAATATCAGTCTCATACTCACCTGGTCTTTGCTGGGGAAGCAGCACAAGAACAGACCCAGGATCAGTCCAGCTATGACCCCTCCCACTACCTCCAGCAGACCCTTCAGTATGTTCATCCACGTAGAACCTGCAGTGTAAACAGAGCATACAGAACAGAATAGAGTGGAACTGAAAGGAACAAAATAGAACAGAATAAAAAAACAATAGAGCATATTCTCCTGTCGAGACCTGTAGAGAAGGCGATTCCCAGGCAGGTAGAGAACCCTGTTATGGCCAGAATATCATCAAAACTCCCAGCAGCCATCAGCAGGGTGGGGATTCCCTGAACAACAACACAGAACATCATTAGAATGTAGAACTTTTACTAACTGAGGGGCTTTTTGGAGGTTCTTGTCATCATTGAGGAAGTTCTACAGGTCTTTTAGGAGAGTCTAGTTGTAATTGAGAGGGTTTATAGTGGTCCTGGTTTTCTTGTCGTCAGTGAGGAGGGTCAGATGGTCTCCCAGGGGAGAGGAGGGTCTAGGAGTCTATCAGGAGTTTCTAGTGGTCATCAAGGAGGTTCTTGTGGCCTTTTGTGGCATTTTTTTGCAGTCACTGAGGAGGGTCAGGTGGTCTCCCAGAAGGACTATAGGAGGTTCTAGTGGTCCCCGTGTCTGACTGTAGGTGGTTTACCTTCTCCACTCCGTATCCTTCTCTCTGCAGGAGCAACATTGAAGGAACCACGACTGCTGGAGACACTGCAGCCAGGACAAAACTACACACACACAAACATACACAGTGTCATTTTACTTTTTTCAGTACAATCTCACAGATATAGATAGCTCTCCATATATTTGCAATGATGTGTGTGTGTGTGTGTTACCCCAGTATGAACCCCCAGACCCATGGCAGACCCAGCAGAAAGTGAGAAACCACAGTGACGATGCAGGCCTCCACCACACATGGACCGATCGCAAGACGCACACACACCGCCTTCAGGCGACTCAACGCCTGCATGTACACACACACACACACACACACACACGGTCACGCCATACTGCATATGTGCAATATATTTTACTGTGTGTGTGTGTGTGTGTGTGTGTGCGCGCACTTACCGAGGGATCGAGGCCCAGCCCAGCTCTGGTCAGGATGATTGACAGGGCGATGTTCCTCAGAGCTGCAGACCAGTGAGTGTCGATGTAGACGGCGTCCGTTATGTAGGGAACATTACGCAACAGGAGACCTGCCAGCAGCATACCTACAAGATATTTAAATATCTAAAATATGTTTTAAAATATTTAAACACAAGGTATTTATATCCAACTGCTTTGATGTTATTTTCATTTATTTTAGACTTCATGATAAAGGATATAAGATTATATTAGATTGGCTTCAGATGTTGGGTCGTACCAAGTAGTGGAGGGAAGGGGGGCAGCGTGGGCAGTTGGATCATTCCCACCAGCTTCCCTCCCAGCACGGAGCAGACGAAGAGGATGACGATGCCAAACAGGTTCCCTCCAGGTAAACACTCACTTCCTGTGATGGACCAGACGACTCCGAACAGCAAAGCGAACAGACACACTGAACGTACAAACACAAACACACACACACACACACACACAGATTAACGACAAGTGGACAATAAAACAAATAAAATAAAACGTTCTTCAAAATGTTCACATGACCTCTCCTATAGCGCCTCCTTGAGGCTCTAAAAACAGTTACTGCTGATAATCGTTTGTTTTTACTCCAGTAGTCTCTTACTGTGTTCTACTGATATTTTCTTTAATGAGGAAACAGATTAAAGGACTTTTTAAATATTAATACAAACACAGAGACACACACATAGTGAGTGTTTGTTACCTTTAGTGATGAGCAGGTTGAGGAGTCCCTGTGGTCGAGGACATCTGTCCTTCAGACTGCTACAAGACGAACAGCAGGAGGACGAGTCGGATACTGCCATCTTCATCTAAACACACACACACACACACACACACACACACATATATTTATATATAAAAGCGAGTCTGTCCACATAGACCCCCATGTTAAACTTTGCAGCAGAAATAAACATGTTTACAGCCTGGTACAAAAAAAAAGGGTTTTGGTGTCTAGAATAATTTTCCCGTTTATGACAACTGTATGGGGGGTAAATTTTGTATATAACTCACCCGTTTAAATTACATTAAGACTTAAAGTTATAGGATAGTAAGGCATTGCCTTAAATCTGCATTGTTTCTAATGGCCAGCAGGAGGCGGCGCTAAAAACAAAGATGGCGTCAGCCCAAAATGCCAACCTTGAGGCTTCAAAACAGTCAGCAACAATGATAACAACTTTAGCAACAGCAACAATGCTGACAGCTTTACGAACAGGAAAATGATGACAACTTTAGCAACAACAACACTGCAGACTTCTGCAACACCATTGTTGTCGTCCTCAGTGTTGCCATAAGACGTGATTGGTGGATTAGCTGGGTAACTTTGAGCTAACTCCAGGCCCCTGAGTCCCATGCATCTGTGCTATGTAAATTAATGCAGATCACCATGGTAACTGATGCTGCTCAGACCAGGATCAGTTCAGGTTTCTGGAGCATCAGATTCTACTTTCTACTGAAAAACTCAGTGTGTTCTGTGAACCAGCTGAGTAACTGAAAACCTGGAAGCATAAAACCAAAACTATCAGAGTGGAAAGATGCTGCTGTAGGTACACTACATGGCCAAAAGCATATGGATATCCATTTGTGTACTTTCAGTCTCAGCTGGTTTTTCCTGGTTTGGGCCTCTCAGTTCCAGTGAAGGGGAACCTTAACGCTGCAGCACCCACTGATAACAGTGTTCCTCCAACATTATGTCAATAGTTTGTGTTTGTTCCAGTTTCAACACAAAGCCCCCCAAAGGCAGGTCGGTTCGTGCTCACACTCCTTGTTTTCACAGTCATAACTCAGTCAAATGTAAACACACAGACATGGAACCAGTGCAACTAACAGATATAGTGGTGTATCCAATGTCCATTGCAACATCCATAAATCACGGTAAAAAGAGGCTCTATATAACTGCAGAACCTGCCTGAGAATCTTCCTGTTTTCAAGTTGAGTTTTTTTGTAGTATTTACTTTTTTTCTGTTTGCAGTATCGTGTTATTTTTGGACATTACTAAGACTCAGAATGTCTCATCAATGTGGTTCTTATATTCCTGTAACACTGACACTCTCCTCTATACATCCATGTGCTGATATCTACTGTGCAATGAAAACCTGCAGACATAGAGGCAGAAGAACTGCCTGAAACCAGAAGAGTGGAGGCTGTTAAAGCAGCGACTCTATTGAACCAACAACAACTTGCGACACACACTTTCTGTTTCTATTTATAGTTGGCTTTTCTCAGAGTTCAGCGTTATCTGAATTCAACCCATGTGTTAATGGGTGTGTGTGTGTGTGTGTGTGTGTGAGAGAGAGTCTGTGTGTGTGTGTGTGTGTGTGTGTGCGTGTGTGTGTGTGTGTGTGAGAGTCTGTGTGTGTGTGTGTGTGTGGACAACCACTCACCCCAACAGTGTCGTCCAATTCGTCCGTCTTCCTCTGCGGCAGGACGGTGATTTCTCTCTCCTCCTGGCCAACCTGAACTTTACGCCCCCGCTTCAGGTGTATGTGTGTGTGTGTGTACAATTAGTCATTAAAAGAGACATGTAGAGTGTGTAAGAGAGAGGGAGGGAGAGACACATAGATAGTGAATAAGGTGTTGCACAACCTGACTTGTCTCCTGACATCATGCATTGTGAGGACATTTTGTATTGTGAGGACATTTTGGCCGGTCTGGTTCAGACTTGGATTAGAACCAGGTTTAGGTTAGGGTTAGGGTTATACTAGAAAAGAAGCGGGTTGACGACAATGGAAATTCAAAATGTTTTTAGTTGTGTCTGAATGTCCACACTGGAAGGTGTGAAAAGCTGGCCCACTCACAGATAGAGAGGGGGTGGGGGTGATTGTTTAAATATTGAGATAAGCACATTTTCAGACACAAAGACTTTCAAAGTGTTAACTTCAGTTCACATGACCAGTGATAGAAGAAGTAGTGCTTTCTCACCTCCACACAAACACCTCCCAGAGTAAAGTGGATGTGAAACTATCTCTAAATTTGTTGATTTGTTTGAAGATAAACTGAACTTTAAGAACCCTTTCAGTCTTTTTGTACGAGGTTCTTCTTCGTGTTTACAAACCAGGATGTTTCAGATATACATCATCAAACCATTCATTTGAATTAACTATGAAGTAATTATTATTGACACTCTAACACAGATTACATATTAATACATATTTTATAATACATTTTTTTCTAGTTAAGTAAAATCCAACCCCCCCCCCCACACACACTCTCTGTTTACACATTCCTTCTCTTCAGTTGTGTTTGTTCTATTTTTCCATCCATCATTGTCTCCCTCCGTCTCTCTGTCATTTAATAAACAAGGTTTATAGTTCCATCACATTAATCATTAAACCAGCAGATACACTCAACTCTGTCTCTCTCACACACACTCACATCATGGAAAATGTTCTCAGCAGTACAGTTGTTGAACTTTGCTTGATTAAAATGACCCCATGACCTTTCCTCAAGCGCCACCTTCAGGGCAAATGGTTTCCTCCACTACTGATAAAAATCTAAGACAGATCAGCAGTATGTCATTTCATCTGTCAGCAGATAGTTTAGTTATTAAATATATAAAATGTAAATCTTTCAGTTCAGATCAAACTGCAGAGTGGCTGTTTTATCACTCATCTGACTAATGCCTCAACCCTGGACTTCAGTGTGTGTGTGTGTGTGTAGTATGAAAGTTTTATATATAGTTTATGATTCACTTATCGTTACTGTAAAACGAAAAGACACATACAACCAGCCAATCACACAGGAATTTAAATGTATCAGCCAATCAGAGCCGTTGTTCAGAATAGCTACTGTCCAGTTAGTGCAGTTATATGTTTACACACACACATATATAAACTAAAGTAACCCATAACAGTGTAAAGAAAAGATTTACAAATCGGTCATTATGTTCTATTAAGAGAGATTGTTTTATGTGACATGAAGGAGTCATATGAGAAGCTGGTACCTCAGCCTGCTTCTGTCCGTCCTCACTCATCCGACAGTAACGCTTAGTGGCTTCTTCGTCCATCATCTGAAACACACAACACATACCCGTGGCTAACATTAGCAAGCTAGCTACAAACACACTCAGATTGTGATCCTGTACCTCTACTCATTACAGAACAAAGTAATCACATTACTGTAACGTGTTACTAACACTGGTTACTAAGACTGGACGAAATGTCCTCACAAACCACCAAGTCCTCACTTTCTGATGTAAAGTCATTGGTCCTCACTGAGAGACACTAACAAACACACTCATACTTTATGTCAAACAGTGTCTTCCACAGTTTACATGGTAATGCATAATTCTACGGGTCAGTCATTTCTTAATTATTTGGGAGGTAGAAAGAAATATGTAATTTGGAAGGAGTTTCAGGACAAATAGAGATAGCGTTCAGTGTTACACATTAGTTGTACTGTACCATTTGAACTGTATCTCAATCTTCCTTGTAATTATAATAAACCAAATTACATAGTCATATACACGGTCTCCAGAACACATCTTGGACATTATTCGAAAAGCAACCATAAAGTAGAGGATTACAAATTTTTCATATTTTTACATGTTTAGCTGAGCTGCTATGCACCAAATAAAAGATTATCTGGAAATTCATTAGAATTATTTAATCAGACGTGTACCAACAGATCACTCTCTGGTTTCCCTATAATGTTACCAAATTATATTATTACGTAATTTCCGGTAATCTCCTGGGATTAATAAAAAGTAATAATTATGAACACATAAAATAAAATGTTGCTGAAATTTGTATACAGGAAACCATACATTTTAACATATATGGAAAATAAAGTTCCCAATAGTAAGTAAATAAAGGAAATAAAGTATTTTTTCTCTTTCCACAAACAGTTCCAATGAATTAATAAATATAAATTGTTATACACCCAAAAGCACAACCATTCCTTACAATCCCAGCTGAAAGCTTCACAAACTCTTAGATGAATGACAGCAATAAATTCCTGCAAATACACACCCGTGTTTAACACATTTTCCAAAGTATTTATATAGTTTATACAGACTCTTACCTTTGGTTGATACAGAGCTGTGTGACTGGAACAAAGAGGGAAAGACAACTGACAACTTAGTCATCAACCAGCAACAAGAGACACACAGAGAGAGTGTGTGTTTGTCTGCTGTGTGTTAATAACCGTTGGCTTTTAACTCTGTTGTGTTTGTCGCTCTGCAAAATGACAGTCATCTCAAACAGCATCACACACACACACACACACACACACACACACTGTAAAGCCTGGCATTATAGGAACATAGGTCGCTGTCACGCTGTCAGCTGCATTAATACCAGGCTGTAACACACACACACACACAGTGAGTGCAGAGTGGCGTTCATGGTCGCCTGCAGACACTAACACGTCTTATTATCATTTAGATAATAGCAGGTGTGTGTCAGTGTGTGCGTACATGTGACAGCATTGTTCCACGCACACTGAAACAGCTGATTAACATAAACCTCATAGAGCTGCTCAGATGATTGACAGCTAAAGGAGCCTTTTTGTACAAAGCTAACACCAAATCTTGTGGCATCAAATGTCGTGTTCAGACTCAAACCTACACTAAATGTATCTTCTAACGCTCAGTGTTGTGTGAGTATCACAGCCTAATGTTTCTTCTATTAAAAACTCATCAGTCTCACTGTTGCTCTGAGTGACATGTTCCTTCATCACCATGAACAGACTTAAGTTTATTTAGACTCAGTCCCATACACACCGTCCTGCTGACCCAAATACTCACTACAATAGTCCCCAACAGACGCACTATGTCCTCCTGTTTGATAAAAACTACAGTGAGCGGCTATGAACCACTCGATATACTGCCGAGTAAAGTATGCTATGATTTTCTAACTTCTGAAAGTTTCCTTTCACTTTAGTGTATCTTTAAACATTGAAAGAAGAAAAATGTATTGTCTTTCTCGTCTGTCTTTCTTTCACGTTCCAACAATCGTTTTGAGACAGATTACGTGTTAAAGCAGGTGATCAGTCACATAATAGTTGCCATTATGGCAGTCAGATTCCCCAGTCTAATAAAAACATGGGCTAAACATCTTCATCATTTAGCCTTATTTCTGGACCAGAGGAAGTGGAAACAGACTAAATGTAGAGTGACAAGTCTGCACATAGGCTGTGAGTCACACACACACACACACACACACACACACAGATGACAGAGTGTGTGTATAGTTTTATTGGTGGGATACAAGGTGATACAAACCAAATATTCACGGTTTACACAAAACATTAGAGGCTACAGTCTGTTCATAAAGCATTTAAATCCATTAAACAATAACACACTTCATCATCATCATCATCATCATCATCATAACAAAGTAACAGCAAAATCAGGAAGTGACATCAGAAAGACGCACACAAGCCACACAAACATACAGTTTGTACATGTGTATCATGACTGCATGTTCTCTCACACACACACACACACACACACACACCAACAGCCCTGTGTAATAAGCATGACATACAAAAAGCTGTAGAAAAATACTCTTAAAAAACCAAACACACAAAACAACAGCAACAACAACAACCACCACTGGGAATGTTCTGGATGTCAGTGAGCATGGAGGGCGCGATGGTCAATCAGTCGGGTAACTCTTCTGCTGGGTTACAAACATGTCGTCCTCTTCATCACGACTGAAGTATTTCATAAAAAAGGTTTGGATTTTTCCAGTTCAAACTAAAGTCAAAGCTGCTCTATTCTGCATTTATTAATGTTTTAGAGACCTGCAGACTTAAAAAGAAAAAGAAAAGTGTGCACAAATGACTGTCGACTCTTGAAATAACATAACAAAGATGCTCTCTAATTAGTGTCCATGAATTAATGGGACATAACATTAAACAATGTTAACATTTTAACACATAAGAGATGTCAAACATTGTTTTTAATGTGCCTTATTTTTAAAGATACACGGATGTACTACTGATTTTGTCCGGTATAGAAAAAACTGTTTAATATTGTGTTGTGCAGAATGTCTTTTCTGCATAACACCTGCTATGTTCTGAGCAAAAATTAATGATTTATACTAATTTGCATTAGATTACAGATCACGAAGAACCCAACATTAGAGTGCTGGCTGTTCATGTGGTGACAAATATGTCAGAACTATTTAATCAACTAAAACAATTCATAAGATCCAAAAACATAAGTTTCTGAACAAATGTTCACTGAATGAGGAAGAAAAACAAATCTGAAGTTGAACGAATTAAAAAAATGAAAATTGACTTGAGTCACGCTGTAATTATTTCTATTTTATATTAATCTTGTGTATAGAAACGAGAGACCACAACAAAACTGATCTCACAGCTACGTTTCTGTTAGCTGAGCCTGCCAGTTAGCTGGTTAGGACTACAAAAAGATTTTTATATACGGAGCAAAAGCTAGAGCAGCTTACTGCTAACATTTACTAATGTTATGAAAACATATTAATTAGTGGCAATATGCTACATTTGTGCTTCACACCCTAGCTGGCGCTAATGTGGCAGCTAATTGTTTGTGTTAACTAACCTAAGCAAGAGCTAGTTAAGATAGATAGCTAGTTCAAATTTATAAATTAATAGCTAAAGCGAATATATCTCGTGAACATTTTCAAACATCGTGAATCAACACTAATCGCTCGTCTACATTAGCAATATGCTACAGTTATGCTTTACGTCTTTTTAATATTTTTTCTTCACTTCATTTCGACTCCACTTAAGATAAAAACATTTAAATTCATAGATAAATACTGAAATGTGTTCAGTTTAAGATTTAAAATGTGACTTTTTCTGGTTGTAGTCTTAAAGTCCTGACAGAAGAGACATAAGACATAACAGCACAAGATAAAAAATAAATTTGTATTCTGACTTTTGTGTTGTGTAGATTAGAATTAAAGTATAAATCAAACAAGCTGCTGTGTGAAAGAAGTTCACTGATAAATGTTGTCCATCAAAGTTGCCCAAATAAGTTGCTGGCATGTTTAGAAGCAAAAAAACCCTCTCTCTCCGTCTCTCACACACGTACAGTACGACATTGTACAGGTAACAAGGTTGTTTCTTTTTACTGCTAAGTTTAAGTACAGGCACTATAGAGTGAAGCATTGTGGGACATTGAGTGCTTAACTGGTGCATTTTAGCTAGCAGCTTTCCAGCGCTGAGCGCCTGAACGTTGTGACAATGTTTTTATGATAATTAAAAGTTAATTAAAACACTGCAGATGCCCGTTAATGTTTTGGAACTAGACATCAATCCAACAATGTTCACTTTGTATGAATAAAGTGAAGTTCTGCTTATAATAATGAAAACCTTCCTGTCAAGGTGAAGAACATCAGGAAGTTTAGTTCTGCGGCCGGATAGTTTTTCCTCTGAGTTACTGCTGAAGTAAAGTGATAACAGTTCTTTTCAAATCAGGTACAAGGAACACGTTTATGGAAGCACATAAAGTCATAATAATTTGAATTTTATATGCAACTAACCACTACTGACTGAAGTTTAAATACCTCTGAGTTCATGGCATTGAAATATTTTACTTTGTAAACGATTTGTGTGGATTCATGAGTTGTAAATTCCCTTTTTCCTCTTTTAACATTTTCAGAAAGTAATTTCAAGTTTTGCAAAATTTTTATATTTTCCTCTATTGAATTAATTAAATTTGTTTGCAGTTTTTTGAATACTAGAAACTTGAATTTTCCATCTGAAAGCTTTTGACATCACAAATCATCTAAAATCTCAAGCAGAATTCAAACCACATAAAATCAGATTCAGAGTAAAATAATTCAACTGGTACTTAAATGTCAACATCTTGTATTCAGTAGTGGTTAAACTTCACAGTTTATTAGATTTAAATTCTTATGGTCTTGTTTTGCTTTCATACATGTTTCTGAGCAACAAAGAGTAATAAAATATGATAATAATTTAGTGTGCATTTTAATCGTATGAATGTGAAGTCTACTTGCTGACAACAACAGCTCTACCAGCTATCTGTAATTCTAATGTATACCACTGCTCATACAGCAGGTAGCATCTGAAGGCTATCAGTATAAATATAGGCACAGGTAGAGGAACCGAAGGTGTGTGTGTGTGTGTGTGTGTGTGTGTGTGAGTGGCGATGACATCACTTCCTCCTGGAATGCTGAAAACAGGAAGTGTTGAGTGTGTGTGTGTGTGTGTGTGTCAGTCGGTCAGGTACGTGTGGATGTAGATCTGCTGTTGGATCCAGGGGGTGAAGTGCGTCACGTTGCTGTACACTCCAGGTCCGAGCACTTTACTGAAGCACACACTGCCCCATGACGTCAGGCCGAACAGCGTCCAGCGACCACTGTCCTCCTCGCACACCAACGGGCCGCCACTGTCGCCCTGAACACACACACATAAACTGTTTTTACACAAGCACTGATACAGAAATCAAGAAAAAATCAAGTTAAAGTTCAGCTGAAACAATTCAGTTACAATATTCATTTCTCTGTTTTATGTAAACATTTTTCACCATTATAAACGTAATAGTTATTCCATAATGAAATGTTTTTCTGTGCGTCAGCAGGCTGTTAGTGCAGACGTTACCATGCAGGAGTCGACGGTTCCAGCATCGTAACCAGCGCAAAGCATCCTGGGAGTGATGGTCTTCATGTCAAAGTAAGACTGACACTGAGACAGCGAGATGATGCGAACCTCCCCCTCCTGTAGTTTAAAGGGCACTGGACACACACACACACACACACACACACACACACACACAGTATTTAATCCGGAGCTGCAGCAGTGACATGCAACTGATTAACATTTAGTGACCAGTTGCTGCAGATTTCGTCAAAGTGTAATCCCCTTAGAAATCAAAGAAAAAAAGATGCTCCTTATAACTGCAGAAGCTGCCTGAGAATCTTCCTGTTTTTAAGTTTCCTTCAGTATCAAAGTGATCAGTGATGGTTGTCTGTCCGTACACGGGGACACTGCAGACAGGAGCTGCTGTCTGCTGGTTCAGCTCACTTTAATGGAGACTGTTAGACTACATGGATACAAATATAGGCTTTAAATACAGAACTTAAATTGTAGGGAACTGTACTAGAAGTAAGACACGGAACAATGACAAGAGTGTCTCACGTTTGTTTGGTGTGTGTGTGTGTGTGTGAGTGTGTGTGTGTGTGTGTGTGTGTGTGCTCACTCCTGTTGCCCATGTGACCCCAGCCAGTGATGTAACAGTAGGAGTCAGGAGAAGGAAGCTGGTCGAACTCAGGCAGACACACCGGCCGGACGAACGCCGTCTCCTCCACCTGAAAACACAACACATCTTCATCAATACTGTCCGATTAATGCCGATAATTAAAACCCAGTGTATCAGTCTCTGACCTCAGAGTCCAGCTGCACCACACTGATGTCGTAGTCGACCACCGCCCGGTTGTAGCGTGGGTGTACGATGATGGAACGCACCCCGCGGCTCTGGCTGTGAACACCTGGATGGTCCAGGTTATTCAGGCCCAGCACCACCTTCCACAGCTCTGCACTCTCTCTCCTGGAGCAGACACGCATCGATCAATCCATCAGTTAGATATACGTTAGAGTTTAGCTCATTAACATACCGTGCTTACCCCTCGAAGCAGTGTGCGACGGTCAGAGCCCATCTCCGGGCGATGAGGACGCAGCCGCAGACGTGACCGCTCTGCCCGCTCTGCAGCGAGCACTGCCACGGCCACGCCCCCCGCCGCGACACCCGCCCTCCCAGAATCCTCTTCTTCCTGTGGGGGGCGACGCCCACCGTTGGACGCAGACCGCACTCTGACAGACGGACGGAGAGATGGACAGACAGACGGACAGACAGACGGACAGAGAGGAGTCTTAGTCTACAGCTGCTGTTAATCAGGGAGAAAAGTTACTGATTATCATATTTAGCAGATTCATCGATTATGAGAATAATCGTTAGTTGCAGCCCTACATCACATTAATTGAGAGATTCTAAAAAGATGCAAAAATAATATAAAAAATCTACACACAGCGTTCTTTACTGCAATCAAAAGTTTCAAGTGTTCTGATGTAAACCGAAAGACGGTTTTACCTTCTCTGGTACACAGCACTGATACTCTCCTCCTGGAATGACACGCATGACTGCAGGACGGACAGAAAATGATCAATTACCAATTTAAAAATGATCAGATTACAGCAGCAGGCAGGTGACAGAGTTAGATATATACACATATCCCTGTGCCGAAGGTGAGCAGTGAAACAGTTGCAGAGTGACGATGATAAAACTAACTCTACGTCTCTAACATCTGTAGACATTTCATATTTGCAAACTGTTGGTTTATGGACAAAAATCAGCAAAAAAGAAGAGGTTGTGATTCCATATTCCAGGCTCAGTCACTACACCTGAAGTTCTAGATATCTGAATGCGGTTCTGAAATGGTTCTAGTTGAGGTTATGTGCTTGAAGGTGGAACAGGATCCAGGCGGTCAGACTCCCGGTTCTCATGATGTTCTACCTGGGTTCTGTTACCTTCTCTTCTCCAGTCGGGCCTGCAGGGCAGAGCCGTTCCTCAGGTTCCACTCAGGATGGACGTGTAACCAGCGGCGACGGCCCGGGACTCCAGGCTGGTCGGCTACCATGGAAATGGAGGAGGGAACTCTGCAGAAAAACATTCACATTTTAGTTAATCTGTCATACTTTCAGAGTGTGTGTGTGGGTGTGTGTGTGTGTTACTAACCTTACCCTAGTCCCAGCTGGTTGCAGGTCAGTTTGCTCAGATCGTGGTTCCACTCGTCTGCACAGACCTGATACTCTGCTGCCGTCCTGAACACCGTCAATACAGAACCCGATCGATCGGACAGAGACACTGCAGAGAGAGCAGATCGATACAGAACCATCGAGCAGGCCGGTACTGTGGACACTTCATACACATACGTGTGTGTGTGTGTGTCGTACCACAGTTCCACTCGTCAGAGCTGTCTGAACAGTGTTTCTTTCCATCACACCACAGAGTCCGATGAACACACTGATGGTTGTTACAGGACAGCTCGTTATCTCTGCACACGGCTGAGGAAACGTTAATCAATCTAATTAATGACACGATCAACAGGTTCATATCTCTGCTCCACTTCAGCACATAAAGTTAGTACTGTGATAATAAACAGACTCACAGCAGTTGGCCTCGTCCACCAGCAGGGGGCAGTCTGGGAATCCATCACAGATCATGCTGGCTTTAATACACACCTTACTGCCAGGACACTCCCACAGAGCGCGCTCAGAACAGCCTGAAGACAGGTGACATCATCAACATGAGTCATGTGGTTCAGCTGCTACAGGTACTATTACCTGTAGTAAAAGCACGTCCACTCGCAGTGGATCTACTGCTGAGAGGAGACAACACAGGACAGCAGGATGTGTTCTGGGGGACTCTTATTTTGAAACGTGCGTGTCTCACCGCAGTTGTCCTCGTCGCTGTGGTCGTCACAGTCCAGGTGTCCGTCGCAGCGTTTGGTTGCCAGGACGCAGCGACCTGACCGACACTTGAAGTGGCTGGGGGAGCACTCTGTTGCCAAGGCGACCACCACAAACAACAAGGGAAAGATCAAAACTTGTCAGAAAATAAATATTAAATTTGTTTTTTGACTTCAGGGGGCACAGACGGTCGCGACCGTACCGTCGACTCCGGCCTCCGGCAGCAGGCAGGTTGTGTTTCCTCCCTCCTCTGGAAACTGACTACAGTCCGAGTCCTCAGGCCACTGCAATCCCACAATGCCGAGCACCGACTCACATTTCCCTTTCGCATTACGACACAATGACCTGCAGAGACACGAGGACCAAAGGAGACAGAGAAATGGACAGATCAACAATAATATGTTACTAACCTCCTAACTAACTAAGTAGTTGCTGACCTGCAGGGCGATGAGTCGGTAGACTAACTAACTAACTAACTAGTTGCTGACCTGCAGGGCGGGACCCTCTGCAGGGTGACCGGGTCACACTTGGGTACCAGCAGCGTGCAGGCGTAGAACATGAGGTACTGGTAGCAGCCGGTCTGGACCAGGGCGGGGAACAGGGAGGACTCCCAGGACACGGAGCTCTCTCTCTGGGACAGGTGGCCCAGGTAGTTGGGGTAGCTGGTCAGGTTGTAGGGCAGGTTCATGCACAGCTCCAGGCTGATGGGCTCACAGCGACCTGGGACACAGAGGGGCAGAGTCACCAGCAGAGGGAGACATGCTCCTCTTCATCACACACTGTCAGTTATACACGATCACATAGGGAAAGTAACTCTGCACATTTACTCAGGTACTCTCCTGGCGTTACTTTATACTTCTACTCCACAACATAGGGTTTATATACTACACACACAGGAAACTCTCCACACACGATTTCTTTTACTCTTTTGAGAAGACAAGACGTTTGGACTGTAATTATGTTGTCAGGTGTGAAACCATGTGAGGAGTTTTTTTAAATATGACTCTCGAAGATTAAAGTACCATGAGTACATAAACCAACACACTTACTGTAAAATGCTGCTTCTATAATGATGGATCAGAAACAATAATCCAGTGGCCATAAACAGGATACAGTAACTCTGTGAACGTTTACTTTGACACTGGTTCAGGCTGCGGTGTGGGGACTCACTGCAGTTGTTGTTGTTGTTTCGGGGGTCGCAGGCGCCGTTGCCCCCTGCACACACCGACGGACAGGAAGTGGAGATACAGCTGGGCTGACCGGGAACACACACACCCTGAGCTGGAAAACACACACACACACAGACACATAAGAATGAGAAGAAGAAGATGGATGAAGACAGGCAGACAGACAGGCAGACAGACAGGTGTCTCACTCTGCTCTCTGCTGCAGTGCTCCTCGTCGCTGCCGTCTTTACAGTCGTCCTCTCCGTCACAACGAAAGGCAGAAGGGATACACTGACCGTTCCTGCACTCCAACAGACCCTGACTCTTACAGGCTGCACACACACACACACACACACACACACACACACACACACACACACACACACACACAGGTTTAATAATGTACCAATACAACAGAAGTAGTTTTGGTGCTTTAATGTTAAATTTGAGCCCCATAAATCATCAGAGTGACTCAGCCGTGTTTTCACACTCTGAGGTGGAAACAAGCAGCAATCACTCAGTTAAAGTCTGACTGCAGCTTCATTCATACTGGACGTAGAGAAACGTCTTCATGGACTACAACTAGAGAAACATCAGCCGTCAGTCCCCAGCGATCTCTGCAATATATGTATATATAAAATATTATTTTTATTTTCTCTCATTTTTGTTATTTTCTGGACATTTTATTTGTCTGAAAAAGGCTTGTAATGAAACAATCGGAGAAGCCAATATAAATTTTTGGTTAAAGTGCCTTTAAGTGATGACTTTATACACTGATCCCAGTCACACGCTTTGAAGACAACACGACTGAACTCACAGCAGTTAAGCTCGTCGCTCTTGTCCAGACAGTCGTGGTCTCCGTCACACAGCCAGTCTCTGGACACACAGCGACCGTCACCACAGCGATGTTCACGAGCCAGATCACACACTGACCCCACACACACACACACACACACACACACACAGAGCTGGTTATGTGTCTGTTATCACTACTTCCTATATAACACACACTCAGTAGTTGACTGACAGCTGTGGAGTCTCACAGGTCTTCCTTTGGCATCTATAAAATGCAACATGTTGCATTGTGGGATTGTTATCAGAAAGTAGTTTGCATGTCATGGACTCTTCATGGAGCATATATTATACTCAACACGGCCAACAGTCTGTAGGTGCACTATGGAGGAAACAGGGAGCGATTTCAGTATAAAGCTACTGCCAGTAAAACTTCACAAGATGGTTTTCCTAAGATGGTGACATCGGGCCCTTAGACATGTGAAAGGCCCGCGACAATGTTTGTTTGTGGTTGTTTTGTAGTCGTGTAGTCGGGGTCTAGGACCTGCTTCCACTGCATGCACTCAAAAAATAACCAACATTTTATTTTCCATTTTATTCTACAGCAAGAAACAACTGTTAGAATCAAAATTCACCAAAATAAAAGCTTCCTTGTTTGGAACAGATTAACAGCTGACAGACACACGAAACCCCCACTACATGATACTATGTGTGTGTGTGTGTGTGTTGGCACACAGACAGGTGGTGGATTCCCTCGCTCACACTTCTTCTGTCCCTGATCCCACAGTTGATCCCGAGATGCCAAACTGCGTCACTAAAAGTGTGCGTTACTATTTGAGTGTGAGTTTGTGTGTGTGTGTGTGTGTGTGTGTGTGTTCTCTCTCACCACAGCTGAATTCGTCACTCAGGTCTCCACAGTCGTCATAACCGTCACACACCAGAGCGGGCGAGAGACACCGGCCGGTGTTGCACCGAAACTCTCCATCTGTGCACACTGGGGGGGGGGGGGGGGGGGTCACATCACTACATCTGTTCGTCTTCATGTCTCTTTCTTCACATTGACTTCCTGTCCCGCAAACTTTGTCATGTCCATATCTGTAGGTTTGTTTCTTTTGTCTTTCTGGCTTTGTGTCTACTTTTGTCTCTTTTTCTGTCATTTTACATTTTGTTTTGTGTTTAGTGCTTCTTTCTTCCTTCAGTGGTACTTGTGTATGACTTTTATGGCGGTAAACATCTTCCTCTTATAGAGAGAAGGCGGAGGTCAGACAGAGGGCGAGAGACATAAACAGACACAGAGAAAACTCTCTCTCTCTCTCTAGCTTCACATTCCAGAGTTCTCAGCCTATAGTCTCCTTATATCGCCATGACAACCACCTCTCTGTCACAGGCGCAAACAGTTCCGGAACTTCCACCGCTATCGTCCAATCAATCACGTGCACAACACATCACCACGACAACAGGCCAAAACCTCCCCCTGCTATTTAAACAGACCACAATACAGTGTGTGTGTGTGTTTCTATGTGTGTAACCAGTGTGAGTTTTAGACCATGGGAGTGAGGACATGTTTGGACAGTGAGGACATGTTGGCTGGTCCTCACTTTCTGAGACACCTTCAACGGCTGTTTGAGGGTTCAGACTTGGTTTTAAGGTTCAGGTTAGAATTAAGTTCAGGTTTGGGTGGGGGGGGGAGTTATTATGTTAATGAATGTCCTCACAGGTATAGAAGTACAAACGTGTGTGTGCGTGCATGTGCGCATCTCACCACAGTGTGTTTCGTCGCTCCAGTCGTCACAGTCGTTGTACCCGTTACACACCAGTTTCTGAGGGACGCAAATCCCTGTCGTGCACAGGAAGTTGTCCTTCCCGCCACACACAGCTGCCGACCAATCAGAGAGGGGGTAGAGCAGTGATATAACTGAACCATCTGATCAGTGTAGCGTTTCAAACACCAACGTGTGTTTTTACTCACAGGGTTTCCCTTTGATCTGCCTCGGCGTGTAACAGCCATGGGGGGCGGGGCCTGCCGTTGCCACGGCCGATGATGATGGCAATGTTGGCAATGATGACGATGATGGCGATGATGTCGAAGTTGGCGGCGACAAAGCAGAGGTGATGTTGCTGAACTGCGAGCAGCGCAGGAAGTCAGGCCAGGAGGCGTTGAACATCTGGAGGACGGGCTCGCAGCCTTCCCTCGCCGCCTCACAGAACGATGCGCAGGGCAGCGCGACCCGCCTGCACGCACACACACACACACGCACACACACACGTCAGCCAGGACATTCTCAGTTGCAGCAATAGAAAACAGATACCCATAAACCTGTCAGAGGTCAGAAGTCATGCAGAGTTGAAGCCACTGGTACTGAACAAGTGTGTGTGTGTGTGTGTGTGTGTGTGTTCTAATTTCAGAGTGTGTGAGGATGTTATTCTTGGCCATGAGAGTTTGAAAACACACACACTTGCTGTCCCACTTACAGTCTGAACAGCTGAGATTCAAGTAGAGCAACAGATTAGTTATTGCTACGTGTGTCGTGTGTATGTGTGTCTATGTGTGTGTGTTTTATAGCTGCAATAAACAACTAGTTTAATCCTTTTTTAAACTATTTTTAATATTTTATTGATTGACAAATCAATCTGTAATGTGATTGCCTACATTTCCCAGAATGCCATCCACCAGACACCGTCACACACCCTCCAGAGACCGTGATGAGGGTCATGTGACTGTTACGACTGATGAGTCTTTCATTAATGATTTATCTGCATTAGAACACACACCTGTTCAGTGTCAGTGGCTTCAATGCTCTGTGACCTCTGACCTTTGGCAGAAGGATTATGGGATTTCTGGCCCCCATGGAGTCATGTGGGGGGAACCGGGGCCGCTGCTAGTCATCCAGTCATTGTATAACCGGAGTTGGATGTGATCCGTATTCTCGTCCCGTCACAGATCCAGTTTGTGATCTGAGCATGCAGCCTCCGAGACCGGGGCCCCCGGACAGGATGCAGCACACTTGCACAACACTTGTTTGTTGAGTCAAGTTGCGGACAACCTGAGATGTCAGACTAACACATGAAGGTCTCACTCACTCTGACGGTACTTTTGTGTTCCCCGGTGTTTTGGCGTTACCTGCTGTGCGTGGCGTCGGCAGCGGTACACTCGGGCAGCGCCAGCGAGCAGCCAAAGAGCATGATGTGTCTGTAGCAGGACAGTCTACTGAGGTAGCTGAAGAACCTGCAACACACAAGTCCACATCAAGACTAGGTCAGCCTTTAGACAAGCATCTCAGCATGCATTTCACATCCACCAGCAGCAGTGAGGATTTGAGTCTCCTTGAATAAACATTACAGAACTGATTAAGGCGTATCTTTACCGCGCCTCACTGTCACAGGTACAGGTGTGCTCTACTGTGGTTACCTTAGCAACATGTCGACCTCAGAGCTCTTCACCACAGCGACGGAGGAGGACAGCCATGTTTGGTTGTAGGGCAACATGTGACACTGAGGCTCCACGATCAGCTGACAACTACCTGCAGTCGGACAGGAAGAGGAACACAGAGGTGTTTGTGTGGAGGGTTGGACAGACTAATAGAAACACCTGTCGCTAACGGAGACCAGCAAACATCTTTAGCTTCTGACTGACACCCGATCAGCTGAGCAACCAATCATGGTTGGTGATCCCGCCCTCAGAGATTGATTGACATGCAAGTGTCACCATGAAATAAATAAAAAGGAGAAAAAATCACAGCTACATAAATAAAAAAGTTCAAATAGATGCTCAGAGTATATTAAAATATGAATATTAAAACCTAAAAAAAAGAGTTGGACTAAAGTTTATAATAAAAAAGTATTTTTTTCAGTGGATGCCGATTTATTTTTTATATATTTGATTATTTATTCATTTATTGCCTTCTAATTGATTCCATCCTTCTGTTCCTTCAGAGGAAACTCAGTTAGAAACTTTGTGAATACAACTCCTGATCTTTATCTGTTTCAGCCGTTAGCTGGAGGTTAAATGCCCTGTTAGTCTGGTGACCGCCCAGCGTCCAATCAGAGGACAGGACAGTCCGAAGCTCATTAGCATTCACCTCGACGAGACACTAATACAGAGAGATGGAGAGAGAGAGAGACACTGAAGGACAGCAGAGGAACAGAAAGACACAGAGACGAGGGGAATTTTAAAATAGAAACTGAATGAACGATTTATCATCCCCCCCCCCCCCCACACACACACACACACACACACACACACACACACAGACACACCATCAGGTCAGTAGAGGAGAATAGAGGACAGTAGATCTGAATTCAGCTCAGAGGCTCTGTAGCTGCATCATACACACACACACACACACACACACACACACACACACACACACACGCACACACACACACACACACTCACACGCACACACACACACACACTCACACGCACACACACACACTCACACACGCACACTCACATACACACACACACTCACACACACACTCACACACACACACTCTCTCTCTCACACACACACACACACTCACACTCACACGCACACACACACGCTCACACACACACACACTCACACGCACACACACACACACACACACACACACTCACACGCACACACACACACACACACACACACACTCACACGCACACACTCACACACACACACACACACACACACACACTCACACACACACAGGTGCTACTACTCGTCCATCCTGCAGTAATGGAGACTAATAAGATTTTAGTGTTTGACAGAAAAGGACACAACAATAACAAAGGCAGAGACAGAAGGGAGGACAGAGACAGCAGATCACTGTGGGATTTGTAGTTTTTAGGGACGTGACTACAGCTCTTCTTCTGCAGCATCAACACCACCATCTTCCTCAGATGTGGCATTATTCAGAGCACCAATCCAAGACACCGAAATTCACATAAGATTTCATCAACTGACGTTTCAACTGTAAACTTAAGACCACATTTCCCATGAAGCCCTGCTGCTTCCAGTGCAAGCTGATACCTGAGTCAGGCACTGGAGTGGTGCTGCTCGGCCAGACGGTGCTCAGCGATGTCACAGAGGTCAGCCAATCAGGAGGCTGTGTGTAGGGCTGGGTGGGCGTGGCCTGAGAAGAGGAGGCTGGGGGAACGTAGGTGGCAGCCGCGGGTGTGCTAGCGCCGCGGTCGTCGACGTACGTGATGTCATCGATGCTGCGGTTTAGCAGCGAAGCCGTGGCGTTCACTGTCTCCACAAAAAGGGAGGGATTTGTGCTGTTGCCACGATAACCAGGGTCTGCGATGGGCTCGGGGGAGGGTAGGGGGCTGGAGTCCAAGAGGCTGCTGCCGAAAATACCTGAAGAGAAACACACAGGTGAGAACAGGAAGGGCCAATCACATCACGGCTCGCGGCGCTCTGAAACAGCTAAGCCAATCACAGTGAAGGATGACAACAGACAGCAAATCATATTGTCGTCTGGGTGATGCAGGGCGACGCCACGTGAACACAAAGATCCATGTGTTGTTAATGAGTTTATCTGATCAGATAAAAGAAACAATTGGCTGGATGCTGCTTCACCTGAATGAATGTCAGAGCGCTGGTTGTTGCACTGCCACGGAAAATAGAGCCAGAGGAGCTTTAATACTAAGACAACAAAATGTAAGTAAGGAAACAGTCCAGACCAGGGACGCCTGAAGTGAGGCTGCGTTCACAACTAGGACGTTAAAAATAAAGACAAATAAAACATATTTCAGACACTCAAGTTAAAGTTTGAACTCCACGTGGTGACTGTAACATGTGTGTATGTGTGTTTCAACAGACAAACGTACTGTTGAAGGCATGTACTGCTGTGTGTGTACGAGTGTGTTCAGTGGGAAAACTCTATGAATAGTGTCAGAGTGATCTAGTTACCATGGTGAACCAGACCAACTGGTCTATTTACATTTCATCTGTGTTTCTGGCACACACACACACATATACAGAGGCTGTTGTGTACTTTAAGTTGTTTTCTTGTATTTCTGTTCAAATGTAAAAACAAAGTGATGCTGTTGTGTTTTAATGAGCCAATGATCATCTGTTCACCATCTGCACATCCTCACATACACACAATTGCAAATACACACTGAATACTGCTTCTACTCATTTTACACTGAATATATAGCATGTACAAAATATTTATACAATATATTACAAAATATGGGAAATATCACACAATATACTTATAATATACCATAACTATATATCAAAGTATATAGTGAATGTATCACAACTTTTGTAAGTCCATAAGTCCTGAATATGTCAGTGAATATATACTACACAACTCAACAACACACGAGTGACTATATGGTTCAACATCCAGTATATAATACATATATCACACCTCAAATACAGATTTTAAGGATTTCCTCCAGTCATTTCCTCTGGTGTCTGAGGTAAACACAGGATCGCCACACGTTGCTAAAATGTCAATATTAGCAGATATTTAGTGTTTATGTGCACCTCAGTCACTTCCTGCCATCTCTGGTGAAACAGAAGCCTGTTTAAAGGGCCAGTTCAAACCTCCGGCTGGTGTCAGGCAGCCCTGCAGACGTTTGGAGGCGTCGTCCCGTTCTGATGTGACTCTGATGCTCTGAAGCACGTCGTGTACATTCGACTCTATAAATAAACCTGCCCGTTACATAAAGTCGTGTTTAATATTACAACATATACGTGTTAAAACATTTAAACTACAAGAATGACATCACTGATGATCACATGTTCACCGTCTGAGAGCAGCACAGGTGGACAGATTCTGCACACACTCTGTTTCTACTGAGGGCCTTTACAAAATGAGACTTTTATTCTTTTAAACGACGATCGGGAGCACAGAGGGACGGCGGCCATGACGGTCGACCTTCAAACAGACACACAGGAAACAAAGAGACCTGAAAGACTTTAGAGACCATTAAGTGTTCAATGGTGAGAAAACACACACACACACACACACAAAGAGCCATAAAGCTGTGTGTGTGTGTGTGTGTGTGTGTGTGTAATGAGTCGAGGAGACAAAAGAAAACAGCTGCAGAGGAAGAGGAGATGAAAGACAAAAGAAGAAGAAGAAAAGGAAGAAGAAGATGAAGAGCTCAGTGTAACACTTTTTGTTGTAAATAAAAAAAACTTGATTCAGCCAAAGAGACTTTAGTGGAGGAGAAAGAGGAGAAACAAAGAGAGAAAAGGAGGAAGATGAAGAGAAAAGAGGAAAGAAGAGAGGAATATTAAGATGGAGGAAGAGGAAAGTGGGAGACAGAAAAGAGGTGGAAATGAAGAAGACGAGGAGAGAGAAGGAGGGAGGAAAGGAGGAAGACATAAAAGGAGTGAGTAATGAAGGACAGAAAAAAGAGAGATAGAGCCAGAGAGAGAGACAGAGACTGAGACAGAGAGAGACTGAAGATGAAAAGAGTGTAAGAGGAGGTGAAGAGGAAGAGGAGGAGGAGGAGGAGGAGGAGGAGGAGGGGGAGGAGGTGAAGGTTTAGTTTTACTACCTGCGTAAATATTTGAAATTCTTTCTGTCTGAATGTTTGCGACAGTAACGGTCTCTGATTGGCTGAGAGACTCCCCGCTGTCATGGTGATGAGAGGACACACACACACACACACACACACACTGTCACACACCCACACAAATGATGTAATTAAGTGGCCTTTGAATTAATTAGAGAATATGAATATGTGTCATCTCTCCTCCTACACGGATGTCCTCCATCAGTCTGTTCAGCATCCATCATCCAGTCCACTGTTCCTCTCTCTCTCTTTTCTTTCTTTATATCATCTTCTTTTAATCCTTTCCCTCTTTCCATCAACACTTTTTTACATTCCCTTCTTTTCATCCATCTTTCCTTCATCTTTGCTTCATTCCTTAATTCCTTCCATCCTTCCTTCCTTTCCTTCTTCCTGCTGCCTCCCTGATACTCTCAGGTCTGTACAGTAAGCTGAAGCTGGAGCCCAGAGATGGCTAGCCTATCTTAGCATAGCTTAGCTTTCCTTCAGTGTCACAGTGATGGTTGTCTGTCTGTCCATGGGGACACTGATGCAGGAGCTGCTGTCTGCTGGTTCACTAACACTACCTGACTACAGGGACACTAATACAGGAGAATAGGGCATTATGGGAGCTGTAGTTCTTGGAGCATGACTATCCCCCAAACAGAATAAATATAAAGAACAACAGGAGTGGTAAAATGTGTTATTATTAACTGTTTTCTTGTTGCACTATCAATATATTTTGACATTATTAAGATGCAGAATGTCTCATCAACACGGTTCTTATAACCCTCTGCTCTGTTTACTCAGAAACATATTTGGCTGCTGTTGAAAAAAAAAAAATACTAATAATATTAAACTGTGGCAGCGATGTAACTGATAATTTGACCATCTGTCAATCAGTCTAAATGTAGCCAAAGCCCATAATAACTTCACTCATTGAGTGTCAACTGGGGTGTCTCGTCGATCTAAAGAACCTGATTCGACAGCCGGTCTCACAGTCGATTCATCGCAGTGACTGAAAATGTGGTCATGAAACAAAGGATTGTTCCGTTCGGGCTATATGGGGGTGCTGACTGTCTGACCTTACATGGAATAGCTTGGTTTCTCCCAATAAATCATGCTATTTGGCCTATTTTCGTATCAGCCATTCATAATACTGTCACCATGGGACACTAAGTTGCATCAAAATTTGGCTGAGCTTTAAATCTTTTTAACTATCCAATAGCTCACAATGCTAACATTAGCAGCCGTGGCAACAAACAAGTGCTGTTATTATAGTTCAAAGGTCAAACTGTCGGAGTTTTCTTTATTACGCTCGATGCGACAAAACTGCAAAGCTGATTCTAAACAAGTCGCGTTTGTCATACGTCACCATGACAACAAGTGGACTAACAAGTGGATTAGCCAATCAGCAACAGAGAAATAACAGGAAACCTGGATGTGCTTCACCAACGTTCTTGACCAATCAGATTGGACGGTTTTACTGTCAAGCTCATACAGACACCAAACACTCTTTGTCTCCATCTGGAGGTTAAAACGCCACCGTCCGGGCTCACAGGTCGACCTGCCGACTCGTGTTCGCTCTTTTGTCGTCAATGTGCTTCCACAGAAGATCAGTGTGTGCCTGTGCACATGTGTGTGTGTGTGTGTGTGTGTGTGTGCGTGTGTGCGTACCTGTGAGGGCCAGGACGAGCAGCAGCAGGCCGGCCAGCAGGCTCACGCTGGGAATCAGGATATAGAGGAGAAGTCGAAGGTGATTGGTCGATCCCAGCTTGTGAGGACACGCCTCCCCGCCCATCCCGGCCTCGGGACCTCGAGCCAGAGCCTGGAGGACACAAAGAGACGACTTCACTTTCATCGAACTTTACCAAACCACCTAATCCAGACAATTACATCATCAGCTATCAGCCAATCAGGGTATTTCACAGTGTTACAACAGGAAGTAGGTTTCTGACGTTAACAGTGGTGACTGAGGGAGAGCTCGAGGCTGGGAAACGCCACACTGACCCTCTTGGTCCAGTTTAAGCCCCACCCCCCCTCCCCCCAGGTTATTTTGGACGAGCGGAGGGGTGTGGGGGGGTGACCCGGGTGTTTCTGTCCTCTCAGAGTTTCCGTTGGACATGTTGAAGTTATTTTTGAAGCGATATGACACTCGACACCACAGCAACCCGACTGCTCCGAGACCTCTCTCATTCTGATCTCCCTGTCCCAATACTCTGATTGATTGATTACCCCCCCCACACACACACACACACACACACACACACACACACACACACACACACACACACTGACTCTGTACGTCTGTATTTGCACTTGTTTTATGTCTTCTTCTTTGTAGCTTGGAGTCTAATTTAAAGAGTATCTCATTTTCAGTTTATTCCGTTTGTTTCTGTTGGATTTAATCTCAGCAAGGATCTAATGTGAATGTGAAGAAAGACTTTTATTCTGAAGGCTGAAATGACATGAGGGATGGAAGTTAAACAATGACAAAAACCTTTTTATGTAATGTTAATCCACAAACAGTCAGGCTGTGTCTGTCAGTTAAAGGCTCACCGTCTTCTTTTCGGTCAGTCGGGCGACAGAAACTGACAGAAACATTCAGCCATGACCTCATACAGTTTATCACAACTCAACAACACTTCACTCCTTCAAGTAGACCAAGTGGCTGCCAGAGTCCATTAAGATTTAAGTTAAAATTAAGTTTTACTTGCTGTTGTAGCCTGATACTCAAATAATTGTTTTGGTCTCTTTTTTTTCAAGTGAAAATGCCAAAACTTCTCTTTTCCAGCTTCTCAAACGTGATGATTTGATGCTTTTCTTTGTCCCACGCGACAGTAAACCGAATCTAGAAAAAGACGCCATCTTGGCGTTTTTTCACTATTATCTGACATTATATTGGCAAGACAATCAATACATTAAACAAGAAATTGATCAGCAGATTAATCAATAATGAAGATAATCTTAATAATGAAATAATGAATAAAATCATTTAATATATGAGATTCTTGTTACTCATTAACCTCTCCATTATTGGTTGGACCAATCTATTAATGATTAAATCTATAAAACATCAACAATAAAAAGAGATGAAACCTGACTGAACCTTATTATTACATTTATTATCAGTTAATATTCTGAACTGATAATAAACGTAATATATTTATTATTATATATTATTAGAGACGTCTTCAGCAGAGTTTAGAGCTTCAAAGTGAGGACATTTTGTTGGGTGAAAGTTGCACTATTGATTATTTTTATATTAATAATGTATCAAAGTGTCTTTTTTGAAAGTCTGATATCTTCAGATACACGAAACATAACCAAAGTGCCTCCAGACAAACATCTGAAAAATACCTCAAAATAAATCATCAGTTCCATGTTTACTGCTTCCTGCCTTCAAAGTAAAAGATACAAACACTCAAAGATTATTCAGTTAATTCACTGTTTCAACACCCAAATAACCTTGAAGTCTTCTACCAAAAAACATCCACTGATTCAGCTGTGAATGTTTCCATGATAATAAACTGAACATCTCTGTCTTCACGTGAAGGAAACTGATGATTATTAAATGAACCCAGAATGGAAACAAAGGTTTAGTTTACAGCTGCAGAGAAATAAAATCAGAGTTCTGAAGTGAGACAGTCAAAGGTCTCTGATTTACTCGTGACTGATGAAGACTTTCAGCTCAACACGGCCGCCTTCATCCCCAACAACCGACAGACACACAGAGACAGAGACACCAGGAGACACCAGGAGACACGGAGACACCAGGAGACACGGAGACACCAGGAGACACCAGGAGACAACAGGAGACACAGACACACAGAGACACGGACACCAGGAGACACCAGGAGACACGGAGACACCAGGAGACACAGAGACGCCAGGAGACACAGAGACACCAGGAGACACAGAGACGCCAGGAGACACGGAGACACCAGGAGACACAGAGACACGGAGACACAGAGACGCCAGGAGACACAGACACACAGAGACACGGACACCAGGAGACACCAGGAGACACGGAGACACCAGGAGACACAGAGACACCAGGAGACACGGAGACACAGAGACACGGACACCAGGAGACACCAGGAGACACCAGGAGACACGGAGACACCAGGAGACACCAGGAGACACGGAGACACCAGGAGACACAGAGACACAGAGACGCCAGGAGACACAGAGACACCAGGAGACACGGAGACACAGAGACACGGAGACACCAGGAGACACCAGGAGACACCAGGAGACACGGAGACACCAGGAGACACCAGGAGACACGGAGACACCAGGAGACACAGAGACACGGAGACGCAGAGACACGGAGACACAGAGACGCCAGGAGACACAGACACACAGAGACACGGACACCAGGAGACACCAGGAGACACAGAGACACAGAGACGCCAGGAGACAGAAAGAGCTTCACACACAGCGGGGGGGGGGGGGGGGGGGGGGGGGACACTCACCGTCGCACTTCGCGCTCCGCTGAAGGTGACACGCGGGCAGGTCTCCAGCCGCGCGGACAACATGACCTGATGCTGCCCGCCGCCGAGCGCGAGACCATCCCTCTGCTGCCCGCGAGCTCCGGTAACTAACGGAGCACGAGACCCGCTGGCTCCGCCCCCTCAGACTCTACCTCCACCCCCCCCTCTCCCCCCTCTCTCTCTCTCTCTCTCTCTCTCTGTCTGTCTGTCTCTCTCTCCCTCTCTCCCTCTCCCCCCCCCCCCCCCCCCCCTCTCTCTCTCTCTCTCTCTCTCTCCCCCCCCTCTCTCTCTCTGTTTGTCTGTCTCTCTCCTCCCCCCCTCCCCTCTCTCTCCCTCTCCCCCCCTCCTCCCCTCTCTCTCCCTCTCCCCCCCTCCTCCCCTCTCTCTCTCTCTCCCCCCTCTCTCCCCCCCTCACCCCCCCCCCTCCCCCCTCTCTCCCCCCCAACACAGCTCAGGTTGTCTGCACGTGAGCCTTAATTTGGGATTAAACACACTTCAAGTGCATGCTGGGACATGAGCCTCGTGTCTGTGTGTGTGTCTTAAATCCCAAAACACACACAGACACACACACCTGTGCACAACTTTAACTACGTGTGTGTTTGTGTTGTACTTATACCTTTGTGAGGACCAATTAGACTTTAGACCCTCAAAGTGAGGACCTGTGACTAGTGAGGACAGTTTCACTCCAAAGCTGTTTAAAGAAGAAACAAAGGTGAAAGCAGAAGTAAACTTCCTCATTCAAAATCCCATTGACGTCCAGCCTCGACACCACGGGGAGACTCTTTCCGCTGATGAAGACCGTGAGCTGTGGTTGTAAGCTCTACAAAAGCTAGTAAGTTGGTGTTTGAGTTAATGTTTATCAAAGACTCAGGCGCCTATAAAACTAAACCTTGGTTGATAATCACTCGTTCGTACCGCTTATAGACAAACACTGTGAAGTGATAAACGTATATAAACTCAGTGAGTTGACAGTTGCTCGAGTCCCTGCGTCAGCTGTGGAGGAACAGCGCCCCCCCTCTGCTCTCTGCTGTAAACACATGCAGCTCAGTTCACCACGTCGTGACTCTACTCATGTTTCTGAATTAATTATTGAAAATAAACCTTTGTGTTCAGCAGCGTTTTGTACTTCTTAATTTTCAAATATTTGAACTTAAAAACACAAATTAACTTTACATCTGAACAAATATAACAACTTTTTATTTGTTTACCAACAAACGAATCAATCAGAAAGCTCCTACCTTGCAGTTCCTTAGAGGTCAGTTAATTCCATGAGCGACTCACCTGTCCTTCACCTGTCCTCCACCTCTGATCAGCACAGCTGATCCTCTGCTTCTTTTGGGTGAATAAATAAAACAGTGAAGAGTCTGAACTCACGTGAAGACAGATTCATGGTCAGGCTGCTGCTTGTTTGTTGGTCAGACATTAGAAATCACTCCTGACCCTGAAGGATATATACTCCTGAATTACACATGAATATTTCCCTCAGTAACTGCTGCGTTCACACAAGCGCCGCTCTTCACATTCAGTTCACACATTCAAGAGAATAAATACAAACACACCTGATGTTTACTTCTGATGTGCGACTTTATTCCAGAATTAAAAATCATCCTGTGATCCATTTTGTTTCTAATTCTGATCAAACAGTTCATTTCATCGGTCCGTCCTTTCCCAGGTCCCGGAGGTCTGGAGCCGATCAGAGCCAAACACAAACATGAACTCGAAGCAACAGGAGAGCTGCTTTTAATGACACCGATGCATCAAAAGCTGCGACGATCAATCGATCAGTCGATCAGCAGAAAATATCAACGTGATGTTTCAGTAACTTCTCCTCCTCGTTTTAACTTTAAATTAATTGAATATCTTATTTGCACTGTTGGTCTTAGAGGTTAAAACGTTTGATATCAGCTGATCCATTAACCACAAAATAATCTCCAGATGATGAAAACAATCGTTTATAATGAGATGAAACAGAAAAGAAGACAATCGTCTCCAGAGCAGCTACAACAAATAATGTTTGACTGGACAGCTGACGGAACTGGAAAATAAAAGAGCCGACAACTTTTACAACTTTGGTTCATTTTGTTGGATAATTAAAAAACGTTTGAGGAGAACATTTGTTTTACGTGTTGGTTTTGGAATCGAATGAAAACTCAGCTGTCACATGTTGAAAACTTAAAATCAACAAACTAAACTTTGACTATGAAAAGAAAAACTCATTATTATTCATTAGTATTCATTTATAGAATGAAAACGAGCAGAATGAATCTAAAGAAGATCTCAGAAACACGAGAGTCTGAAGGAAGTTGAACTGGAGGCAGCGACAGGACGGCGTGTTCAGGCCGCCGCGTCAGGGCGTCGTCAGGACGTAGTAGGCGGCGGCCGACAGCAGAGCTCCACCCAGCGGGACAAGGACGAAGGTGGCGCACCTCCTCCACCACCTCCCCGCCCTCCCCCGCTCATCGTCCACCTCCTCCCTCCTCCCCCGCTTCTTACTCCTCCGACCTCCTCGCTGCTGACGCTTCTGGAACGCCTCCAGCTCCTCCTGAACACACCAAACACACTCGCTACCGTTAACGAGCCTCGTGCTGAAATCTCATTTATTAAAGCTGAGAGACGCTGAGTTGTGATTAAAGGTTTAAAGGAAACAATAATCTGACAGTTCTGATCACGTAGGAAGGGACTTCAGTTCATTCATTAACACAAATAGAGAAAACAGTTATCAGTGTCTGACCTGAAGTTTCTTCTGCTCCTCCTCCTGAGCTGCTCTCTCCTCCGCCTCCTTCAGCTGAAAACACACACACACACACACACACACACACACACACACAGGTCAGTGTGTATCCAGGTGTGACCCTCAGGGGCTGTACAGGTGTGTGTTTGTTGGTGTACCTGGCTGACTTTCCTCTGCTGGTCTCTGCAGGCGTCGTCACACTGAACAACACACTGATCCGAATGAGAGCACGGGAACTCCTGCGCACACACACACACACACACACACACACACACACACACACACCTTCATCAGGCTGTTCAAACCAACTGAGGGACGTTTATCTCTCTGGAGCTCATAACGTTCAGTGTTTGTCTCTGAGCTCGAAGTTAAAGGTGCTTCTCTCCTCCCGGTTTACAAACACGAGGTGATCAGAATATTAAAATGATATTAGAAAGCCACAATATCAATATAAAGCCGCCCACTACAACGCCACCTTTAATATGAGCTCATCAATAAACAGGGTGACAGCAGGATCATTACAGGTACATACAGCCGACTAATGTCTGTATCTGTGTGTTAAGTGTGTGTGTGTGTGTGTGTGTGTGTGTGTGTGTGTGTGTGTGTGTGCGTGTGTACCCTCTTGATCCTCTTGCAGGGACATCTGAGCTTCACCTTCTGCTGACATTTCTCCTCACACACACCTGGATGACACACCTGCTTACAGCGATGACCACAGCTCAGCTGCTCTCACACACACACACACACACACACACACACACACACAGAATAAACACTGGTTCTCAGGAAAGGAAACCAGACAGGAACAAGAAACATGGAAACATGAAGTGGTTTCAGAAAACAAACTTGCTCTTCCTGTTTCAGGACGACTCAAACTCCTGAAAACACGTGAGTGCTAATAGAACACGAGTCGTGATAAAAGTCATCGTGTCTGAAAGGTGAATAATTACTTAATAAACGTGATTTCAGCACCAGGAGCCGTCAAGAGTCGGAGCTCACTGAGGTCCAGGATCCATCTACCCGTCTCTGTCCACATGCAAGTTATTGATTATTGGATGGTAAATTATGATCACTTGCGTTGGACCGTCTGCAGAACATTAATGAAAACCGCTGGAACGGGAACATTTTAGGCTACGAAACATCTTTTATCTTTACCGCCTTTAATATTTATACATTCTGCACTTTCATCATGTCTGAGATCAATAAATCAACATTTATTTTATAACTACAGTAACTCTGAAACTGAAACAAGAATCAGTGTTAGCAGCTGAAATTATTCTGAGCTCGATCTGTGTGTAAACATACCAGAGCTGCAGCCTGTGTGTGTGTGTGTGTGTGTGTGTGTGTGTGTTGAGGCTTTTAGGAGCTTAAGTTACTGCAGACTGTGAAAACAGTCTTCTGACGGAGCCACACACACACACACACACACACACACACACACACGTACTAACACACACTTCAAACAAACATTGCCAGTAAGTGACAGAATGAAAACGCTAAATCATTTCCAGGTGAAAGTAAAACACACCCAGAGAGAGCCTGTGTGTGTGTGTGTGTGTGTGTGTGTGTGTGTGTGTCGTCTGGCGCCACAGACCTAAACTGATTATTGGAAAGAGAGAGAGAGACGAATGGATGGTATTGTGTTAATGCTGCAGTGACACTGAGAATTATTGATCACTGATCGGGAGGAAAGAAAAACAGGAGAAGCAAAGTAAGGAAAGAAAGACAGGAAACAGAGAGGAAGGAAGGAAGGAAGGAAGGAAGGAAGGTGTGACTTCCAGCAGTGTAAGTGGGGAACATTATCTGCATGGTGACACACACACACACACACAGTAATGGGAGGCAGGTGACTCCACTTCCAAAGCCTGATAAACAAGTCCCATGATGCAATGGGGCCCAACCCGAGGTCTCCATAGAAGGAAGTGGTTAGTTTTGTGTGTGTGTGTGTGTGTGTGTGTGTGTTCACCTCTTTAGGACATTGGTTGTTGCAGGAACCCAACGCCACCTTCGTCTGCTCATCAGCTGATGTCAACTTCCTGCCGAGACACAATCAATTAAATCAATCTAGCTTTATTGATCATAAGATTAATGGATAAACCTGCAGTGTGTTTGTCAACTTGTTTAAAAAGCAGTGAACACAACATTAACACATCATCACGCTTTAAGTCAATCCAGCAGTGAGGCAGCAACATGATCCCTTCTTACTGTTAGTCTCTAATCAATACTCTATAATTAATCGATGGAGGAATATATTGTCGGTACAAACGACGAGACAAAAGGCAACAATCATGTGATGTAGATAAAGCATTTAAATGACTGACGTGCACTCCACGTAGAGCATGCTGATCTTGCAGTGGCAGCGCTGGCGGATCATCTGGCCGCAGGGGGGGCAGTTGCCGGGGTGACAGCGGCGAGCGCAGGCGTGGGGGCAGCCGGGGGGGCGGGGCTTAGAGCAGTCCTCCTCACACGCCTCGCACTGCAGACAGAGTGAGTGAGTGATTGATTTTCATATTCGTTAGAGTCCAATGTTTCGTCTGACAGACAAAAACATTCAGTTCACAATCATTACAAACTGGAGCCCTTAAATGTTCGATCAAAACCATTTATCGATTATCAAAATAGTTGCAGATTAATGATCTGTCGGTCAACTAATCAATGAATCGACTAATTGTTGCAGCTCTAAAACCTAAACTGAAAGTTTACAGATTTTATGAATCATCTCATAATGACTTTTGGCATTAATTAAGATCCTAACGAGGTCCTCACCTTGTTGCCGTCGGTAACCAGGTGGCACTCCCTGCGACAGTCGTGGTTTCCGCAGGTCAAAGGTCGTCCGCACGGCCGTTTACAGGAGAATCGACCGCGGCGATGACACGGCACGGGGCTGACCTGATCCACAGACACACAGAGGACAGTACAGACGTCTTCAAACGTGTTTCATGACCTCGTCTGAAGGCGAATGATTGAGTGTGTGTGTGTGTGTGTGTGTGTGTGTGTGTGCACGCTGAATACCAAGCAACCAAATGGGATGAAATACAAGAGGAAATTATATGAGAGAGAGACAGACAAGGACAAACTAGACGAATAGAGAGAGAGGAGGAGTGAACGAGGAGGAGGTCAGGAGGACAAACTAATAATGGACGACGTTTGGAACGAGAGGACAAGATGGAAAAGAAAACACCAAGGAGACGACGGAGGGAGGGAGGTCTACAGACAGAAAGAGGAGAGGAGGAAGTGATGAATCTGAACACAAAGGCAGAGACGTGAAGTGTTTGTGTAAATGGTGATGACCAGAAGATGAAGAACACCAACTGGTTAAACTGGATTTAAGAAGAAAGAGGAAAGTGGAAACAAACTGGTTCTTACCTCATGTTCTCCAAAACAGGCCCTGGAAGACAAACACAGAGACTCAATGTCGATCACTTATTCATTCACATTCATTCATTTTAAACATCATCTCTCTGTTGACTGCAGCTGTGAGGACCTGCCTTTCACTCCCACTCATTCATTTCCATTTCGTCCCATTTATTTTATATCATCACCTTTTTACCTCCATCCTTTATTCATAGAATCATCACTTTAATGACTGAAGCTTCCCATTACCTTCCATTATTTCTTAGTTGTATTTACCCCACTTCCATTATTTGTATTTACCACAGGTTTGTTAACTCTCATTCACTTAATTTCCATTTACCTCCACTCAGTGCATCATGATCCATAATATATGATTAAAATAAGCATTATTGACATGAATATTAACGTTACATTATTGCCAATGCTAGATTACATTGTTGAATATTTACGTTTTACAGATTAATTTCACTTTTTTCTTGGAATTAAACTCTCACAATTGACCTTCCATTCACTTCCATTTATCTAGTTCACTTCCATAAATTCCATTCACTTACATTCCATTTTCATTTTCTTCCATTTTCATTCGTGTCACTTTCTACTTCATTCATGTTAATTAATTCTTGGAACCATCACTCTGACTCTCATTCATCTAATTCTCTTGACTTTTCATTAATTCCATTCACTTCCATTTATTGCCAGACACTTTCTTATATCACATAATTCCATTTACAAAATACCATCACCGTTATTTGTTTTCTCTCATTCACTCGTGCTATTCACTTCCATTTATACTTCACATCATCTGAATGGAAACTGCTGAAGTTACTCATGCTTCTTCACAATAAAAGCTCCCATTTCCTCCTAATACAGGACAACATGTACACTCACAGACAGGCGTTATTTAATAAGATCATGCAACTTGCACAACATATTGTGGCATACATATGAATGCACATTAAAACCACACACACACACACACACACAGACACACAGACACACACTCAAATTCCGAGGTGCTTTGGTCCTGTCATGGATCATTAGACCTGAGATTAAAAAACACCCTACATGCTGTGTGTGTGTGTGTGTATGTGTGTGTGTCTGTGTGTGTGTGTGTGTGTGTGTGTGTGTATAACAGTTGTGTTTGCCAGCTGCCTGCAGCTCTGTGACGCAGTAAAACGCCCAACAGCAACCATCTGTGTGTGTGTGTGTGTGTGTGTGTGTCTTGATGTTGAGGATACTTGGGCCAACAGCCACAAACAGGACTGACACTGTGTGTGTGTGTGTGTGTGTGTGTGTGTGTGTGTGGTGTCTGGGTACCACATGGTGAAAACAAAGAACCATGATTTTCATTTTTAAGAAGCCAACACACTGTTTCTATCTCTGATTCTACTCTCTCCACCTGTGTTTGCTGCAGCAGCGTCTGCAGGCTGTTCATGCTGGTATCAGTTAGTGATTGACGACAGTGTCATGTTTGTTAAAGTGAATGTTAGTCGTTGTAGTAGGTTTTCCAGATTTCCCGTCTGGACTTTATTTGTTAGCGTTGGCTGATTTTACTGGGACCATTATTTGAAAACAGGCTTTTTTTTTGTGCCAATAATGTGTGTGAGACCTACGTTGGTATTGGTACTTGACATGGCGGACAGGGCAGAGCTTTCTTCACAAACGCCGGTTCGGACGGCTGCTCCCATGGACCCGCTAATCGCACCTAAAAACACACATATGTCAAGGAAACATGTTGTGTGCAGCCAGAGGAAAACACAGAGGTTCTCCAAACATCATTTATTCTGTTTTCTCTCAGAGAAAACAGGAAACATCACTTAAAATAACTGATGACAGAGATAAGAGGTCGATGATGGAGACACAAATCCACCCGGAACCTGCTGGTCAGTTACACATCCACTGTGGAAGTATTCAGAGGCTTTGTTTAACTTTAAGTGGCCCATGGTGATGTGTCCATCACTGTAATGTTGCAGCTGGTAAAGGTGGAGCTGGTTTAATGACTCTATATCCAGCTGGTAGTTTGTGCATTTCATTAAGGGACCAATAATAGAGATTAGTAGTTGATCCTAGTTTGTATTATTAATCTGGATCTGCCAAGTAACTCAAATCATCAAATAAATGTAGGGGCATAAAAAGTTCAATATTTCATGTAGCATGAAATGGAAATACTCAAGTAGAACAAGTAACTTTAAGTTGCAATTACGTTTATTCACTTTTGTTGTTATCGTGCAGATGAAACAAACCAGATACAACATGTCAGAGCTTTAGAGACCTGGGACCTTGTTTCCAGTCTTTATGCTAAGCTAAGCAAACATGAGAGAGGAATCAGTCTGAACGTCTGAGACTGAAAGGTGGAAGTGTTCCTTTAAGCTGCAGGCCTACCTGTTGGGACTTGACCAGCACCAGGTCGTGGCAGGCCTGAGGGCAGGTGTGGCTGCAGCTGGTCAGCGGCAGCAGGCAGGGCTGTCGGCAGGGGGGGCAGGGCCCCGGGTGGCACCGGTGGGCCTCTCTGGTCGGGTGGTGGCAGGACGGAGGACACCTGGAGGAGACACCAGAGGTTGATGGGAGTTACAGGTGAGAGGGAACCAGACGGGTGGGGGGGGGGGCAGTGTGTTTACCTGCAGGCCTCTTTGCAGCGGGGCGGTCTGGTGCTTCGTTCTCGCCCACAAGGAACCGCCAAGATGGTGGAACCACATGTGCATCTGACCTCCACCGACTCCGGACAGGGATAACAACTACCTGAAGGACAGGGGACACAGGTTCATCTGATATTAAAGGACAAGTATGTGTTTCTTTAGGATAAAGATCCCTCCTGTGGACAGAGTTTCTCTGCTGAGCTGCAGTTTTTAAAATCGGGAACAAACATTGTTTTTGCCTTCTCTCGCCGAATACGACAAATTCCGCAACGCGTTAGTGGCGTCGACCAACAGGAGAGGAAACAGAGTCACAGTTGCAGCTTCTTTCTTTTTTTTTTTGCACCCACTGCTTTGGACGCCATGTTTGTTTACATCCTGGCTCCAGGAAGTCGACCCCAAGCCCCTTTACCTGGTGACGTCACACGGGTCGTGAAAGACGGCGAGCTGTGATTGGACGTCTGAACAGACTGATCGTGTTGCCCATGCCTCATTTTAAAATCGACATAAACCGCTGAATACATTGTAGATTCCAGCGCTTACACTGAAAGCACATTAAGAAAGAATATAAATATTTCATATTTTAGTTTTCCTTAGTGTCTTTAAAATGTTTATTTTTTGTTCTATTCTTCTTCTTCTTTGTATCATTTGTGTTCACTGTCAAACACACAGATGCACAAAACAAACTGTTTTTTGTATTGAAAAGATAAAGGTTCAACCTGGATCCCTGAATAAGAGTCTGTCTGTATTGTGTCAGTTGACACTCTGTCATCAACACATAACACAGAGTGTTTCCAGCAGATAGCACTGAGTGTGTGTGTGTGTGTACCATGAGATATATCCAGGGTTAAGATCCAGAGTTTGGCTCCATGTCGGATCTGGTTCTTTCTGATTCTGGATCAGTTTGGGATCAATACTCTAGTTTCTTCTCCATGACAATAACAGCTGAGACTCATGTAATATTTAGAAGTGACGGTCAGAACACTTCAATCACTCAAAGTCACAGCTAATCGCTACTAACGTTTTTTCCGATCAGCTCTGCATCTGAATTAAATACCAGAGTTTATTTCAGAGGCCTCTGTGTCGGCCGTTATCTGCGTGATGAAGCGCTGGCGGCGGCGCGACCTTCTATCCGTTCCCCCCTGAAAGGTCAGAGCAGCCAATCAGCACGCAGAAACATAAATAAATTAACTTTAATCTATTCAGCCAATCACGAGGCAAACGGACGGAAACGGAAATTATCTTATATCGTCCGATCTGGGAACAATAGACGCAGGAAACTATCCGTTATTCTGCAAACACACACACACACACACACACACACACACACACACACACACACACCGTTGAATGTGTGTGTTTTGGAAAATGTTGACCTCTGCTTCCTGTCGAACATCATTAATCCCTTTTTATTGTGTGTGTGTGAGTGTGCGTGCGTGTGTGTGTGTGTGCTGACATTTGTTCCAGTTGATAGCGCTGAACAACACACACACACACACACACACACACACACTTTCTCTTCAGGAGGTGTTGTGGGTCACAATTTTCCCGAGTTTGACCTTTGACCTCCAACCAGCTGTGACTCCCTCGACACATCACAACATATCTGACAGACAATGATGTGATGTGACGTCCCGTGTGTTTGTTTGTGTGTGTGTTTTATAACAGAGGACCCTCACTAATGTCAGAAGAAATGATTACATGTTTAATAAAATTGAGGAGACAGTATTTAGTGAGGTTTTCAAACGGGGGGGAGAGATTGCAGTTTGGCTGCTGATTGGCGGCTGCAGCTCATTAAAACACTTTAAACTCTCTCAGACTGACTGATCAAATAAAGTGAGAATCCGATCGGCTCCTTTCACTCATTTCAGATGTTTGACAGACGAAACAACATTCACACTGCAGATGGATGGAAACTTAGTCGCTGAGCAGCATTAAAGCTACAAACTGCCCATAAAGTCACACAGAGCCTCATTTACACTGTGTGTGTGTGTGTGTTACCTTGGTGACAGCCGGAGGGACACTTGTGGTTGCGACACCCGAGAGTTCGACCACAGCTCTGGTCACATGGAGGGCAGTTACCAGGGCAGCACTGGAACACAAGGCATCATGGGAAACAGAGTTTGAATAGGAGACTAAACAGCTGAGAGATTCTTCTTCTCCTCCTTTAAATTACCACACATCACTGCCTCTCCTAGTCGTCTTCTTCTCTGCTGTTTAGTTAGTTAGAGTTAAATGAGCATAAAAGGTAAAAACCTGTGAGGAGACTTTAAACTGATCCTTTAAATCCATAAAGATGAAAATCAGAAGTTCTGATCAGCTGACGGAGGGTTAAAGCCGCTGCTGTCCCGCCACAGAGAAGCCGTCAGTCAACCTTTAACTACCATCTGATAGTTAACACGCAGATTAGAAACCATCACTGTGACATTTCCACCACAGGGAGACGCAGGACAAGACGCCGCCGCCTCCTTTCACGACCTGAACACACACACTCCAACACTAAACTGACACACTGACTGATAACTGATCTATAAAAGTGATGGATTGATGAAGAAGACGATGGTTCTGACCTTCCTCCTGCACTGGTGTCTCTGGCAGCTTCTGGTTTTGGGACATTTGCTGTCGCACAGGTATTCTTTATGACACGGCATCAACTTCCTGTATTTACCACACCTGCACTCCTTCTCCACCTCCTGACGGACACAAGGAGAGACAGTCAGCGCAAGCATGTGTGTGTGTGCTCTTGTACAACTATCTTTGTGAGAACCAGTGTGAGTTTTAGACCATAGGAGTGAGGACATGTTTACCGGTCCTCACTTTCAGAGACACCTTTAACGGCTGTTCGAGGGTTCAGACTTGGTTTAAGGTTCAGGTCAGGGTGGGGGGGCTGGGGAATGCATTATGTCAATGACTGTCCTCACAAGTATAGCTGTACAAAGATGTCTGAGTGTGTGTGTGTGTGTGTGTGTGTGTGTGTGTGTGTGTTTGACCTGTCTGCAGGTCTCGCAGCCCCCCCGGTGACACCGCATTGAACAGGTGTGTTTTCCACAAGACAGACGGCGGTCGCACGTGTCGCCACACGGCAACACTTCCTCTGTGCACGGCAGAGACGACTCTACACACACACACACACACACACACACACACACACACACACACACACACATTTAGAAAATACCAGCATAAAGAGACAAAGGACCTTTTTGAAAGCACATTAACTATATTTTGTAGAGAAATTATTACAGAAAGAATCAGTTGATTTGAGCAAACAAAAATCTCAAACATTATTAGTGTTTGTGTGTTTGCTCTTATCCAGACACAACGATCATCTTCCTGCTCTGTGCACTTTCACAAAACAAGAACAAACAGGAGTTCAGCGTGATATTCATGAACTAAACACACAGTAGATCTTCTCTGAGCTCTGTTTAACATAAGGTCACGTATACAGTGTGTGAGCGTGTGTGTGTGTGTGTGTGTGAGCGTGTGTGTGTGTGTGTGTGTGAGCGTGTGTGTGTGTGTGCTCACTGGTCTTGCCGCAGGGACAGGATCTGCTGACGGAGCGAGGACACGGAGGACAAACTCCATCATGACACAAAACTTCACAGGTGTGATTCCCACAGGAGAGGAGAGAGCCACACACCTGGGAGGAGGAGGAGGAGGAGGAGGAGGACTCATTTAAAATGTCACCAAAAATGAACCGTTTGCACGACTCAGATCCTGTAAAAAAAAGTCTGAACTCTGTCAGGAAGCCTGAAAGTAGTGTACTGATTCCATCTTTTTTCAATTCCTGTAAAATAAACCATCTATTGTTTTTCTATGATTTATGACATTATAAGTTCGTCCAGTTTCCAGCTGCTTGATCAGGATCATAACGAGATCAGAGGGACGCAGCAGACAGTATCACATCAGTGTGGCCTCTGTTGTACTGTGTGTGTGTGTGTGTGTGTGTGTGTGTGTGTGTGTGTGTGTGTGTGTACCTGTTGACAGTTCCACTGAGGGCTGGCGCAGGGTCTCTCTGCTCTCTCTCGACCACACACACACTTCTGAACACTGACTCTGGGACAGGGAGCGCACTCTGATGGGAACACACACACACACACACACACACACACACACACACACACACACACACGCACACCAGTCACTGTTGGCCATGTTAAACGCTCCCTACATGACACACACACTCAGTAGTTTACTAAGTGGTGTGTGTGTGTGTGTGTGTGTGTGTGTGTGTGTGTGTGTGTGTACCTGTGTGACAGGGCTGTGTACAGGTGTGCTGTTTGCAGGGTAACAACTTGTTGCACTGCTGCTGACACGACCAGGCCTGGAGAGAAGAGACACACACACACACACACACACACAGAAACTATGATCAGGAACACAACTGACCTGTAAAACACACTTTAATTGATCGTTGAACTTTTTTAGGCGTACCTTGTTGCTACAGCGACGGGGGAGGGGCTTAGCTTTGCCACACAAACAGGAAACCGACACCATCTTTGGACACGGAGGGCAGGGACCTGAAAACACACACAGACAGATAACGCTGTTGGTTCTTCAGCCACGTCTCAGACGACACGTCCAATAACCAATAAACATTTTCATTCATGTTGAATCCAGACGATCAGACAGGGAATGAATCTGTGTGTGTGTGTGTTACCTGGGTGACAGAGCAGCAGACAGGTGTGTCCACAGGTGGGTTTGAGCTCCTTCTGACAGACTGAGCCGCAGGAGTGAGGAGCCAACCAGGGATCAGCTGGAGGATCCTGCAGCTTCCCACAGAAACACGTGTACCTGAACACAACCAACACACACACACACACACACACACACAGAAACATATATCTCTATAAACGATTAATCAGCAGATATTTTTCTTGATTAACCGCTTGGCTCATAAAACGTCAACTTCAGTTTACAATCATTTAAGATACGAAAACAGCAAATCCTTCATGTTGAAAGATGGAATCACTTTAATGACTAACCGATTATCAAAATAGTTGCTGACTAACTTTCCGTGGATTGTCTAATTCATAATCGACTAATTGTTTGAGCTCCACTGCAGTTTGGAAAAGAGAAAATTCCTGTTTAACCACAAACAGGAACTAAGTTTGCTGGACTGAGTCTGTCTATTTTCCCCTAAAGACTCTTATTTTGAAAGAACCCAGCTGCACTGCTTCTGAAGCCTCTGGACTGCCGATCACATCGAAGTGTCAGACTCTCCACAGTGAAGTGGTGGAGTTGTGTGGGCTGTGGAGCCCCCTGCTGGACAACAGCAGCAGTGACCGACTGTAAACACAAACCAGCTCCCAACACGGAGGTTAAAGGTCAGACTTCGCGTTTCACAACCTTCACGTTCGTCAGAGCTGCAGATTTATACCTGCGGCTCGGTGAGGAGGCTGAAGAAAGCAGCTATGAACAATTAAACTGAGGCTGAGACATGCAGGTGGAGGAGAAGAAGCGTTGTTAGTGAACCTTCACACACACAGATGAGTGATAGGTTTACCTGTTGGGCGTCGCACTGGGAGGATATTCTGCTCGACACTTCGGACTGCAGAGAGAAAATCAGGAACGATTAGTGATGCAGCTGATTAACTGATCAACTGGCCTGTACAACATCAGAACACAGCTCAAATGTAAATATACTATAATGTCAATAAAGAAAAGGAAGTTTTTATAAACTCTTATCTGAATCGCTGCAGATTCATTTTCTCTATTAATGGACTAAAGCTTGAGACAAAAAAAACCAACATGAACTTCAGTTTTCCAAAGTTTGACCACTGGAATTCAAAGATTTTCTCCAGGATTTTAACAACCACGGCAGCTGGGACATCACAGACTCTTCCTCACCAGGGCCAGGGATGCTGCTTCTGGCCGAAGTCTTCATCAGTGACGGAGGAGACGAGGAAGGCCGAGTCTCTGGCCCACTTCTGAATGCAGGGGAGGTGGAAGAGGGAGAAACAGCTGGAGCAGCTCCACACCTGGAGGAACACAGAGGGGTCCTCAGAGTTCTGCTGTGTGGACACTTTACTCTCACATAGGAGGCAGAAGTTTAATCAGAAAGGGTCAACAAGGCCTGCAGTTATCTATTAAAACACATCAATTTATCAACACTATTTACATGTACATCTATCTTTGTCTGAACCAGTGAGGTTTAGACCATGGGAGTGAGGACATGTTGGCCGGTCCTCACTTTCAGAGACACCTTCAAAGGCTGTTTGAGGGTTCAGACTTGGTTTTAAGGTTCAGGTCAGGGTTGGGGCTGGGGGTGGGGGGGGGGGATTATGTGTGTGTGTGTTTGTGTGTCTCACCGCCTGTGTCCTCTTGACGGAGGCGATGCAGATCAGACAGGTGAGCGCTCCAGACTGAAACAGGTCACTGACATACTGACCAGTCCTGACCAGACCGGTGACATCACCACCTGGACAGACAGACAGACAGAGAGACAGAGAGAGAGACAAAGAGAGAGAGAGAGAGAGAGAGACAGAGAGAGAGAGAGAGAGAGAGAGAGAGAGAGACAGAGAGCGAGAGAGAGACAGAGAGAGAGAGAGAGAGACAGAGAGAGAGAGAGAGATGGACAGGCAGACAGACAGACAACAAAAGTTCAACACTTAGTGAAAGACTGACTCCTCTCATGTGTCTCTTCAGTAAATATGAAGCTACAGCCAGCAGCTGGTTAGCTTAGCTTAGCATAAAGACTGGAAACAGGTGGAAACTGCTAGCCTGGCTCGGTCCAGAGGAACAACATCGAGCTCCCAGCAGCTCTAAAGCTCGCTGGCTAACATGCTGTGCTTTAGTACTTAGAGTTACTTGAGTATTTCCGTGTTACATGATACTTCTTCAACATCTCAGAGTGAAATATTGAACTCTTTACTTTGCAGACTCAGATCAATAAGTAGGATCGACAAATAAAAGAGTGAAAACAGAAAGTCGTGGACAACAAAACAACAAAAAAACTGGTAGAGACGTTTTTTACCAGGTTGTCTCTCGGTTACCTGCTGTTGCTATGGTAACACCAGGCTCACCTGTCTGGTCAGTGTAGGTGGTGAAGGTCGACGCCAGGATCTTCCCTCTCTTTCCGTCCTTGTGGTTAACAGCTCCATCATCATCATCATCGTCGTCGTCGTCGTCTTCATCCTCGGAGGAGGAGCTGATGCGGTTCTCCACCAATCGCTGAGCAGCAGCCTGGTTGGACTTCCTTATCTCCTCGAACTTGGACTGGACCGAGGCGCCTGTGGGTCACAGAGAGAGGAACGTGAACACCGGCCCTCTTGATTGGTCCAGAAGAAGTGGCGACAGCGTGAGTCCATCCTCACCATGTTGGGGCGCAGGTGTGGGAGCAGGCCTCGCCCCCCCTCCCCGTCCGGCCCCCCACACTCCTGCAGCCGCCCCCGGCCGCTCTCTCTCCTTCGCCGGGGGTCGTGACCTTTCCCCCTCCTGACTCCGGCCACGCCCCCTGCCCTGCTGTCGCCATGCCGGCTCCATGGCAACCGTCTCCGGAGCTCTACAGGTGGGTTATGAGACAGAGACAGGTGTATACACACAGTACATCCCTCCATCTTTAATCACTCGTTTAGCACCGTTTCATGGTCAAACCTTTTCACACCAACTTGTTCTGCTGGTTACAACTTTGTAGTTACAACTACTCACTTTGTTCCTACGCCAGTTAACATCTTGCACATCTGTATTTACAGTGACTCAGAGGCTCACAGGTGCAGGTCCACATATCATAGAGGAGCATGGTTTACATACCGCTGCTCAGCTTTGAGTTGGGGTGTAATGAAAAGTTTCGTTCTCCCTGCAGAACTTCCTCCAAACGTGTTAAATGGTGCAAAGATTTACTGTGTTTAATAGCCCCCAATGACTGCAGAATGACCAAACAAGAACTTTGAATAAGTCAATTTAAGCTTCACTTTTCTCTACAGATTTCATTTTATAGACCAAACTCATAATCGTCGGATCGATTATGAAGAAACCAGTGGTTGCAGGGCCAGAGGAACCATCAGAGGCTGTGAGGCTCCTGCTTGATGCCTGCAGCACCACAGGGGCACATTTCTGATGTGCAGACGGGAGGCATGTGGGTGTAGCGCCGCAACACCGCACGAAGCGTCGCCACGGTACTAAAACCGTAAAGAAGCCCGTTACCGACCGAGCTGGTTCCCGTTACCGACCGAGCTGGTTCCCGTTACCGACCGAGCTGGTTCCCGTTACCGACCGAGCTGGTTCCCGTTACCGGTCGACTGTTCTTAGCCGGCTAGCTGCGGTAAGCTAACGAGCTAGTGTCTTTAAACGTAGCCGTAAAAACAACAACAAGCGTCACTTCCGGTGAGTTAACGTTATTAAATTACAAACATCCCCCCGAGCTTCCGTAACTAACAGGTTTACATTAACAGACCAACAGAAAAGTAATTTAAGCAGCTTTCTGTGAAACACACCTCAGCGGTCTGCACAGTCTGTTGCCTGGTTGTCATGCGCAGAGCCTCGCGGTGCATGCCGGTAAACCGATGCCGCTTGGTGGCGCACAGTGGCTGTGGAGGGGGGTTTCATGTGGGAACAGAACTACAAATCCCACCGCGCACAGAGACACGACGGCAGCGCGACGTGTCAGCGACAACAGCTGGACGTCTCATTCAAATTCTGGACCAAAATACACACACACACATATACTACTATATATAATACTTCTGTTATATAGTAAAATCTACTACTTCCTAAATTACGGCATTAAATAAAATATAATAAAGCAGTCATTTAAATTAAAATTAATTAAAATTTATTTTAAAAGAAAAATGAAAAAGTGGTGGTTGGAGCAGTGGTAAAAACAGTACTGTAGTCATTTTAAAAATGAATTATGTAACTGATTAAAGATACTAAATACAAGGTTCAAAATGAATTCAAAAATCATTTTAAAAGTTAAATGAATATAAGTAAAAGTATATATGTACTAAGCCTATTTTTATCCAGATGTGTCGTAAAATAAATAAATGAACAAAAGAGGCAGCTCTGTTTTTCCTTATAAAATGTCTTTATTTCAGCGCAGTGCTTCCAGAATTTATTTGGCTCATGTTTTCACTAAGTAGCTTTAACGTCTATTTACACAAAGCAGTGATGTGATTGGCTGGACAAGCCCTGATGGAAGATTAAACATACAGGAAAGGCAAAATCTCTTTAATTTACAGACAAACATACTAGGGACGCACATGCTTTCTGTCAGTCAAATCTGCTGACCTTTGACCTCTACCTGAAGCAGGAAGTGAAGCTCAATCTTAGCTGAGTCTGTCTGGATAAACCTCAATAAAAACGACAATTTAAAATGTATGTATTCTTATATTCCGATACATTTTCATTGTACCCTTAACTTAAATGTTTTTGTTCAAAAACACAACAAATTAAATGTTCAGATTCAGACCAAATGAAGCTCCGATCAACTGTTTGTAAAGTATATTAATATTTCTCTAACTCAGACTCAGAAACAGGCTGGACTGTTGCTGTTACGTAAAGGAACAGACGTGTGCTTATTATTGAACATATAATACTTCATAATTACAAGTTTTACATGTGAAACATTTTCTAGAAACATAAATAATATTTTCTCTCTCTCTCTCCCTCAGTGGTCCTGAAGCCCGATCGCCCTCTCGTGCTCAGCGGCTGTATCACTTCCTCTACATTCAGACAGTCAACGCAAACTGGAGTCAGTTCACTTCAGTTTGTTCCCAGTGAAAACACGACTTTCAGCTCGTAAGTTTGAAGTCTGGAAGTGTTGCTCATAAAGCAGAATGAGTGCACATTAATCAGATAAATGAACAACTGTAATAAATAATAAAAAGTTATTATATATATATATATATATATATATATATATATATATATATATAGTTTTCTTTTCCTACACATCTGGACGTAATTTGAATGTGAATTTAAAGAACGAAGTTTCTAAGTTTTAAAGTTTAAGGTAGATTTTGTAAACCTGATTTTTTGTAATATTTACAGTTGGATTTCACAAGTCCTGCTCTCCACCCACACAACCCAGACTCTAAAGTCAGACCTCCCAGTCCTCCCTCTCCCCTGCTCCTCTTCGTTTTTCACCCTACTTCTCCTCTTCTTCTTCGTTAGTCTTTAGTTTGGATCTCAGGTGTTGGGGGCGGTACATCAGCTGGCTGGTCGGCTCGCGGCGGTAGTTTCTTCTCCAGCCTGGCGACTCGGTTTTTGAGTTTGCTGTGAGTGGCTTCGTGTTCGGCCAACAGCCGAGCGTAACGTGTCTGCAGGAGGTCCAGCGTGCTCGTCATCCGGTCCACCTTCTCCTCAATCTCTTTGGGGTCGGGGCCCTGCGCCGCCACCTAGAGGACGAGACCAGTCATTACTTTTAGTTCAGCAGATCAGCCTCTTAGTTTCTGTGACTGTATCAGATCATGTGACTGTACCTCCAGGTCCAGCAGTCCATCCTTCATCAGAATCTGCCTTCCTTTCTCCTCCAACAGAGCTTTAGCATCAGGGTACTCTGTTAGCGCCTCCATCAGGTCGTCTTTGGAAAGACAGAAGAGGTCGGAGTACCCGATGCTCCTGATGTTGGCCGTCCTCCTGTTTCCTGCCTTACTGCCTGTTGAAAAAGAAGACAGACTGAATACACCAACCTCATGTTCTGCATAATTTAGATTTAGTCATTTTTAATCCCTTTGTACTATTGAAAGTCTAATGTCAATGTCTCAAATCAGCAACTCTTTGTGATTGAACTTACAGGTTTAATAGCCTAAAACCTGTGAGGTCCCCATTGGTGACAGGAAATGCATTCCTACCAATGGTTTTACATTATTCTACTGACCTACAGGTGGCAGTAACACGCCAAGATGTGCAGCAATGTGCCAACAAATGCAGAGAATAAGAAGACTGCACACAAGTAAACATGGATGTAAAAAATCTGCTCTGCAAATGTTTATAACACAGAAAACACTCAACATGTTCGTTAAAGCTCAAGGATTCACACTATGACTTTCACACTGAATGTGAACTGAAATTGAGTTTGTTTAAAAGAAACCTCCACAGAGCAGTTTTTAAAAGTTGCACCTTTCCATTGGTTAAAATCAGGTTGATTGTCAGGTCATCATGTTGTTGATACATGTAGCTGCTCTTTTCCTAAATCAACATGGATTCATTTTGACAAATACTGCGCACTTTACAAATGTTCCTTAAAGAAGCAAACTGATGGATGTGAGTCCAGTATTTTCTCTCTGTTAGCTCTGTGTTTGGTCTCCACCTCCTCCTGAGGAGAACATCTGCCTCCATAGCTGCTAAATGCTGCACTGTGTTCACCAGCTGCTGTGAACCAAACAGGAAAGTCGCGGGCCAGAGCACAAAAACAAAGAGCTGAGAGTTACAGCTCGGTTAAAACTTCTTTTAAAAGTTGCATTTTGTGATTTTTGACCACTAGAGGGCAGAAATACTAACTAACTAACATGTCAGCTGCCTACTCCAGAGCAACATGACCATCCCTTTGGTTTTGTTTGTTTCCACCTGATGAACCTCTTTTATCTTAATCATATCCTTAAGAACCAACATCGGTTTACCTTTAATCGCCAGGATGCTGATCTCACCAAAGTAGCTTCCGTCACTCAGGACGACAAACTGCGTGATGCCGTCGTCGGCAACAACAGCCAGTTTTCCCTCCTTGATGATGTACATCTCTCTGCCAATGTCGCCCTTCTTACAGATGTAGTCTCCGGGGCTGTAGACCTGAGGCTGCAGCTTCAGCACCAGCTCCACCAACAGGCCGGCCTCGCAGTCGGCAAAGATACGAACCTGCACAACGACACAGAACAGAAACCAGATGTTTTCTCATTCACTTCAATGGGTTTTAATGAGGAAGGCTGTCAAGTGTGTGCAGACCTTCTTGAGGGTGTCCAGGTGGACGTTGATGGCGATCTCGGCTCTGAGTTTGTCAGGCAGGTACTTCAGCACCTCCCGCTCATCCACTGCTTTTTTATTGGTCCACAGGAAGTCAAACCACTTGATCACTCGCTTCTCCAGGTCCTTAGTTACCTGGAGGGTATTTTAGAAAGCTGCTATGAATGTTCATCCCTGAAATCTCTTTCTTAAATCCACTTTGTGCAACACATGGACAGAAGCATAACTAGCAACTGGTCGACTAACTAACTGAGTAATTAACCTTTCGGAAGCTCATGTACTGTTTGATGGCGTCGATGCGAGCCTGGAAGTCCGCTCTGGCGGCATTCATGTTGGTGATCATCGAACCAACGTTACCGACGATGGTGGCAAAGATCAACACACCCACCTGGAGGAGAACAGAGTAACACACAATATGAAGCTACTGAAACACAAAGCACAACGATTGGTTGTTCCAGCTGTTTAAAGGTGGAATGAGCTCTGTGTTTCAGGTCTGCCACGCCCCTCCAGGGCCTGGATCACCCACACCTGAACCTCATCAGTTCGTCAGTGGAGCTGTATTTCAACCCTCAGGACCGGTGCTCCTGCTGCTGTGGTGAGCTTCTTCCTACTGTTGGAGCTCTGTCTTTGATAGCTCCTTGAGCTCTGTTCTAGTTATCCTTTGTCTTGGCTGACCAGTTGGTAGAAGTGCCTAGTTAACTAGTCTGGGTAACTTTGGGGAAGTTCTCTACCACCTATTTTGCTATTCCTGTTTTCTCCTGTTATGTAATTAGTTGGGGAGCTTTGTATTGTTAGTTTCCGTAGACCAGTTGAGCTTCTTATTTTCTAGTTAATGTTGGGGTTTTCTTTATTATTTTGGCCTTGGAGACCCTGATGTCTAATTTGCCTCTCTTTCTGCAATTTAAGTTGGTTTATGTCTGTTAATCATCTTTTTTGTCAATAAATGTAATTCATTGTTACCCTTAAAGTGTTTTAGCAGCCTTCTGTTTCCATTTTGGTTCGATTTTTGCAAATTTTTTGGTAAACTTGTTATGTTACTCCCCGTGTTCCCCTTCACATTAAATATAGGTCATAACAGAGCAGCAGGAGAATAAAGAACAGACATGATGGTTGATTGTACAATAATCTTCCTCCAGATATGAACATGATTTATTCTGATGTAAGGAACCCATTTTATCTTTAGTTTCTGAGTCAGTTGCTCTCTGTGCTGTTTAAAAGCAGTGAAGAAGAATTCAAATCCTTAAAAGTTGTTAACTACACCATAGAGACATTCAAATACAAATCCTGCATTTCAAATTTGACTTTAGTCAGCAAAATATACTCAAAGTATATCAAAATATTACTGGACCATTATTATTGATGCATTAACATGTTAACAGCACTTTAATGTTGCAGCATATACTTTTGGGTAGTTTAATCTGTAGCACGGCATCATTTTATAAACTGATCAGGTTTTGTTTGTAAAATCTTAATCTGAAAAATAACTAGTAACTAAAGCTGTCAGATAATCTGAGTACAGTATTTCAGTAAACGTATCAAAAGTTTGCATGGGATATTTTATAAAGGCAAAGTGTTTTTTATGGCTGTTGATCCATGTTTTATTAAATCATGTAATAAAAAATCAATTTTAAAGATGTATTATTTTGCTACGAGTACCGAAAGTCAAGTATCGTCTTTGCATTGGTATCGTAACATTGCATGGACACTTTCACTCTGTTAAATGAGATTCTTCATCACCCCGAATTTCAATAAAATTTAAAAAGAATTCTTTCATCCACACCCACCAGAAAGTCAGTGACGACGAAGAAGTACTCCGAGTTCTGCACAGGGGGCGGAGTTTCTCCGATGGTGGTGAGCGTCAGCGTGGACCAGTACATACTGTAGGCGTACTTCCTCACCAGACGACCGAACTCTGGATCCGCTGGGTCGGGGTACACGAACCTGTCGGCACCGAAACCTGCGGGGACGAGACCGAGGAGTCAGAGGCTTTGATACAGTAACCGCCACTGAAACAACCAGTCAGGGTTCAGACCAGCGGCCCCACCGACGGCCTTGGAGAAGGAGTAGTAGAGGCAGGCGTTCCAGTGGATGATGATGACGATGTACATGACGAGGTTGGAGATGCGGAGAGCGTTGGGATAGTTGGTCCTGGTCTCCGTCCTCTGGAAGAACTCCAGCATCCTGAAACAAACAGAACGATCAAACGTGGTGCAACTTGTCTGCCTTGTTATTCAAACATGTGAATTGTTTGTGATTGTGGCATCTCAGCAGCCCGACAATGGATGGTGACGTCAGTCTGTCACCACTTCAGTCCACACTGAAATATCTCAACAACTAATGGGTGGATTTCCGTGACATTTGGTTCATGGTCTCCAGAGGATGAACTGTAACTTAGGTCATCCTCCGACTCCTCATCTGACGCCATCATCAGGTCAACATGTGTCCAACACTTTGGTTTATGACCAAATACCTGCAGAACTCATGACATCATCATCAGCCTGAGTGTCACTGTTTCTTGTTTACTAGCGGATTTTAGCCTGTTCAGATTCTGACTGTTTGTAGATTAAAGGTTCCTGTTGCAGCCGCTTCAGATCCCACGGTGGTATAGTGTCAGCGTCTTTCCTCAGATTACCACCGGGGGTCTCTAAAGTCATGAAATGTTTAAATTCTTCACATAGTGTCTTTAACAGTGTTAGACATGCTAACTATTGGAAGCTCTGCCGGGATAAGCAGCGAGGTGGAAGGCAGAATAACTCCAGTACTGCACATACCATTTGTAAGTATTTCTACTCTACCCAAGTATTTTCATTTTATGCAACTCTTTACTTCTACTCCCCTACATTTCAGGGTACTAATATTGTAATTTTAACAGCATTACATTTATTTCAAAACTGTAAAGTTACTTGTTCATTTGCAGATTAAGTACACTCACTTTATAAAATGTTTATATATATTTATATCCAGATACACAAGCTGCAGTAGTAAAGCCTCAGTAATAACAAAACAGTAATATTTCATGATATAATACT
>CM062207.1:567500-575000 GCA_031216445.1 Lateolabrax maculatus | reverse complement strand
GCATTTAATATCCTGAGTTTTGTGTCCATGACAACTCACCTGTCCCCCTCGCTGACCTCACCTGGCTCCTCCTCCATGTCCTGTAGAACGATGGTGGGCGGAGTCAGCTTGGAGATGGGGGACGGGACTGATGGAGCAACTTTGGCCATGGAGGTATTCTGTCCTCTGACTTTCTGCCCACAGAGAGACAAGCAGAGATTACTGGACCGATAATAAGGAACTCGCTGAGTCCTCAGACCAGCAGGACGCCTCAGCTCGCTCTTTAACAGGAGACCTTTCCTCCTTGTGTTTGTCCTACATAAAACACTTTGAATTGCCTTGTTGTTGAAAGGTGCTGCACAAATAAACTTGCCCTGTGTGAAGAATGAAAAGAGGGAGCTGAGAGAGAAGTTCAAATTGTCGGGTTGTTTGTTTCACAAAGCTTCTAAAACTGTCGGAAGCAGATGAAGAGTTCCTTCATGTGCTGAGAAAATTCTCCTTCTGAAGCTCAATAAACTGTTTCAACCCTCTGGGATCAGCTGGAAAAAGCATCGTCACAGAGCTGAAAACAGGCTGTTTCTACTTTTGAGAGATACGTGGTTCTCACAGGACGGTGACGCTACAAACACGTGATGATCTTATAGACCATGATGCATCGCTGCAGATTAAACTAGCCAACAGGATATAAAGGAGTTAAAATGAGCTCAACCTGAAACATCTACAGCAGGAAAATGCAACAGACACATGAATGCAGCAGGAATATTAATCCAGAAACATCAGAGATAATAAAACACTGACAGGAACTCTTTCCTTTAAGTCCATGTTGCTGATAATACTTTTAAGTAAGTAAGGCTTTGAGTGCAGGACTTTTATTTGTAGTGGAGTATTTTCGTAGTGTGGTATTAGTAAAGGATCTAAATACTTCCACCACTGCTGGTGACTGGACATTTTACAAACAAACAAACGTACATATAAGTGTAAGACAGAAAAAAGTTTCCAAAGTTTCACACATTTCTCATTCTGTCCTTTTTCTCTGTAGGAAACAGGTCTGTGATTAATTTCTAAATAATAATTACCCCTCTACCTTCGCTCCATTATCTCCTTGACTCACCTGTCAGCTGATAATCTGTCGCCCTTGGTTACGCAGCCTAGATCCACCAACCGCCCATCAAACTCATCGCCATGGAAACAGAGGAGTATCCCCCCCCTACACTCGCACACACGCACACACACACACACACACACACACACACACGTGCACACCTGGCCCCTTTAAACTCTGTAAAGTTCGGAGTGCAGAGCGAAGAGGAGAAAATGGAGGGATGGGAGAGGCGAAGGAGTGTTTGGAGGATCCAGCAGAAGAGTCTCCTCTGTCACCCTGATGGGGATAAAGAGATTAGAGGAGGGATGATACCGTCCGTCTCATATACTCCTGCACTCAAATGGATCCACCCTCATGTAGAAGAGAGAGAGAACGTCTGCGTCTCTTCTCACCTGCACAGTTGTATTTTATTTCTGTAAACACTCAGTCAGGTAAAAGTACCTGAGTAAATACACTTAGTTACTGTCCACCACCGGAGTTAGGACGAGCAGAAGATCTGCCCACAGGGTACGTGAAAAGGGAAGGAACTAAGGAAGGTACAAAGGAAACAAGGGAATAAATGAACAGAATAGATATGAAGGCAAGGGGGGAGAGGAAGGAAGCAAGGAAGGAAGGAAAGAGGAGCCAGTGAAGAGTGAGGAGGGGCAGATTAGTAACAGGCGTGCTGATTTCCTCTGATCCTCCTGAGTCAGCAGTGTAACCCTAATAACACACACACACACACACACACACACACACACACACCAAGTGTAATTCCTAGTAAGCCTGTCAAAGCTGCCTGTTAAAAGTGTGTGTGTGTGTGTGTGTGTGTGTGTGTGTGTGTGTGTGTGTTTCTTAACATGCCACAATCAAGTTGAATGTGTATATGAATAATATCACCCTAACCTAGAACAGAGGCCTGAGGGAACATGGGGCAGAGGGAACATAGGCCTGAGGGAACATGGGGCAAAAGGAACATAGGCCTGAGGGAACATAGGCCTGAGGGAACATGGGGCAGAGGGAACATAGGCCTGAGGGAACATGGGGCAGAGGGAACATAAGCCTGAGGGAACATATGCCTGAGGGAACATGGGACAGAGGGAACATAGGCCTGAGGGAACATGGGGCAGAGGGAATATATGCCTGAGGGAACATGGGGCAGAGGGAACATAGGCCTGAGGGAACATTGGGCAGAGGGAACATAGGCCTGAGGGAACATGGGGCAGAGGGAACATAGGCCTGAGGGAACATGGGGCAGAGGGAACATAGGCCTGAGGGAACATGGGGCAAAAGGAACATAGGCCTGAGGGAACATAGGCCTGAGGGAACATGGGGCAGAGGGAACATAGGCCTGAGGGAACATAGGCCTGAGGGAACATGGGGCAGAGGAAACATATGCCTGAGGGAACATGGGGCAGAGGGAACATAGGCCTGAGGGAACATGGGGCAGAGGGAACATAAGCCTGAGGGAACATATGCCTGAGGGAACATGGGGCAGAGGGAACATAGGCCTGAGGGAACATGGGGCAGAGGGAATATATGTCTGAGGGAACATGGGGCAGAGGGAACATAGGCCTGAGGGAACATTGGGCAGAGGGAACATGGGGCAGAGGGAACATAGGCCTGAGGGAACATGGGGCAGAGGGAACATAGGCCTGAGGGAACATGGGGCAGAGGGAACATAGGCCTGAGGGAACATGGGGCAGAGGGAACATAGGGCCGAGGGAACATAGGCCTGAGGGAACATGGGGCAGAGGGAACATAGGCCTGAGGGAACATGGGGCAGAGGGAACATAGGCCTGAGGGAACATGGGGCAGAGGGAACATAGGCCTGAGGGAACGTGGGGCAGAGGGAACATAGGCCTGAGGGAACATATGGCAGAGGGAACATGGGGCTGAAGGAACATGGGGCAGAGGGAACATAGGCCTGAAGGAAAATGGGGCAGAGGGAACATAGGCCTGAGGGAACATGGGGCAGAGGGAACATAGGCCTGAGGGAACATGGGGCAGAGGGAACATAGGGCCGAGGGAACATAGGCCTGAAGGAAAATGGGGCAGAGGGAACATAGGCCTGAGGGAACATGGGGCAGAGGGAACATAGGCCTGAGGGAACATGGGGCAGAGGGAACATGGGGCAGAGGGAACATAGGGCGGAACCCGGTGGTGGGTTCCAGCTAGGTGAGGCTGAGATTGGGGGGAACTGGCAGCTTGCTATGAGGCTGCAGTTTTCAGTAGTTATTTTTGTAAGAACAAGGAGTAGACAGGTAGTACATTATAAATAAATATATATACTGCTAGGTATACTGGCAAGGTATAAACAGTAGTAAAATACATTAATAAACACTTAAAATGTCTTTATACCTGCTTATAACTACATTATAGTGTGTTTATTAAATGTTTATATATAGCTTAAAAATACTAAATAGGGTGACATAAATTAAAGTTTTACCACTGATTTCTGATGCAACCTAATTGCAGCTGAATAGTTCTGGTTTCTTGGAAATCACGTAACTCCACACACCCAATTAAAACCAGTTCAGAGGTTTGGGCTGGTCCAGAGTCAGTTAAAGGTAACAACAGGAACAAGTGAACAACAGGAAGAACTACTCAGTCTGGTCTCAGCTCAATCAGCATTAGCTCCTCGGTCATGGCTGCAGTAACATTTGTGCCCTTTGTGGTTTTTTTCTCCTTTGCATGGATCTTTGTTCTGGCCAATGAAGGTAGGGTGTGTGTGTGTGTGGGGGTGTGTGTGTGCAATAGTCTTCTCAAAGTTCAAAAACCAGAAAGAAAACAGTTGTTTACCATGTGTGGTATTCGTGTGGTTATTTACTCTGGAGGACTTCTTTCATGTGTAATGTGTGTGAGGATAAATCTCTGTTTCTGAATGATCGTGATGCTTTTAGCTTGTAGAAAGTCCTCTTTATAAATAGATGTTATTCTGTATGAAGGGTTTGTATGAAGTTCCTACAGTACATAAAGCGGATTGTATTCATGAGTCTCTATAGTACTTTGGTTTTAACAAAGGCATGAGGCATGATCTCTGCTGTTATTTTACATAGTTTGTCCAGTGAGAAGACGTGTTGATATCAGCAGGGAACGTTGAGTTTCTTCTCTGCGTTTGTTCAGACACACAGGAGGTGACAGCGCAGCCTGGAGAGGACGTCACTCTGCAGTGTCGGGTTTTCCAAGGCCAAGTCACTAATATGTTACAGTGGAGAAGACATGGCCCGGGGTCAGGGAATAATGTCTTCATCTGCAAAGACAAGCACCCGTATGAAGCCTACCAGCATCCATCTTATCGTGGTCGAGTGGAGCTGAGAGATCCAGAGATGAAGGACGGAGACTTTTCTGTGATTCTGAAGAGCGTCACCGTCACCGACACTGGAACGTACGAGTGTCACGATTTATCCAGATACTTGTGCATACTCTATGGACTCAATCCCATGAGCACCATTAACCTCACAGTCACAGACTCAGGTGAGTCAGTAGAGGTCAGACTCAGGTGAGATCAGGTGAGTCAGTAGAGGTCAGACTCAGGTGCAGTCATGTGATCAGAGTGCAGTAGATCCTGTCCGTTCTGTTCTTCAGTCATCACCTACCTGACAGCTGATACCTCACACCTGTTTCTGCTCTGCAGGTCTCACCGCTGGACACAAGGAGGGAGGAATCAAGGAGGGAGGAAACAAGGAGGGAGGGAACATGGAGGGAGGAAACATGGAGGGAGGAGACAAGGAGGGAGGAAACAAGGAGGGAGGGAACATGGAGGGAGGAAACATGGAGGGAGGAGACAAGGAGGGAGGAAACAAGGAGGGAGGGAACATGGAGGCAGGAAACATGGAGGGAGGAAACATGGAGGGAGGAGACAAGGAGGGAGGAGACAAGGAGGGAGGGAACATGGAGGGAGGAGACAAGGAGGGAGGAATCAAAGAGGGAGGAAACAAGGAGGGAGGGAACATGGAGACAGGAAACATGGAGGGAGGAGACAAGGAGGGAGGAATCAAGGAGGGAGGAATCAAGGAGAGAGGGAACCAGGAGGGAGGAAACCAGGAGGCAGGAATCAAGAAAGGAGGAAACACTGAGGGAAGACACACTGATGAAGGAAGGGAGGAGGGAAGGAAGGCAGAAGGACGGGGCGGGGGACATGTTGGACTGGCCGTCGGTCTGTCTCTCGCTGTTCTTGTTGCTGTTGTTGTTGTTGCTGTTGCTGTTTTTCGGTTTGTGGTCTGTAGAAAATATAAAGTCCTCACAGATAATAATTCCTTCTGACCTGCTGAAACACCGAATCTTTGTCCTGCTGCCGTTCCAGGAAACCTCAGAAACAAACCAGACACAGAAAAACACATGAACATAAAAGATATAAAGACACGACCAAATCAATATGTGATCCATCTCTCAATGAGTCTTTCTGCATGACAGACAGCATTTACATCGCGTGACGGCAGCTGGTTCAGGAACACATGAATAAGTGACTAAAGCACAACGTGAACACGGCGCTCTCTCTCAACATGTTGTTCTAAAATGACTGAAACTGAAGGCAGACATGTTGTTCGCCCTCAGATCATCAGGAGGCTTTTCTGTCGTCTTCCTGGAGTGAAGCACTTTGTTGTGCTGCGGTCACGTTGCCTTAAATGTTTACTTGTCTTGACGTCAGCCTCTGATGATTGAAGGTGAACCGCGGCATGAACGCCGACGGGTTTCATACCTGTGTTTATTTGCTCATCTATGGTATTGAAGTGTTCAGTGGTTTTTAAATGCAACCGGACGGAGGATCTCACCTGCGCTGTTTCATGTCTGTCAGAACATAATATTTCGTGAAATTGTAATAAAGGTTTTGTTCAACCAAAAGAATCCTCCTGTTTTCATTCCTTAAAGGGTCATTGCAACTGATAATAATAAAGATAAGTCTAACACAGTATAGAGATATTTTCGGTAATCATACTGTTGTAACCCCAGCAGGCGGTCAGCAGCACGTTCTCTGGATTTAGTTTCTGTAACAGTTGTGATATAAATTGTAGCTGAGCTGTCGACACGTTTAATCTCACCTGGAAGAGAAGAGTTGAATCAGTGTGAGAGAAAAACACACCACACCTGAGCTGAGCCCCTCCCTGCACGACTGGCACACCTTTCACTGACAAACAAAAGAAATACTAAAATCTTTATGTTACTTAATTAAAACTACACAAGTGTTGAGAGTTAAATATTACTTTAATAATTACTATAACTGTTAGAAAGTGTTAAAGCTGAAGCTGGTGGGGCACATTTGAACCATTTAACATGATGATGGCAGTTTAATCTCCAACAGTGGATCATGTTTCAGAGCCTGTGAGACAGAAACAAAGTGAAGAACGTTGTAATTCTGTTTGAGAACAGTTCTGCAGTAAACATATAAAGGTGATTTTCCATCAGACACAGTGAGGGCTGAACATGTTGATGCAGGTCTGATGAACACTGGCAGTGGACCAAACCACTGTGAGGCATGGGGGGGGGGGGGGGTTGGTCTGAATTTCCACCCCAGACTGGAACTCCGTTCATGAGACATGAAATCTGTGTGGTGGAGCGGGCGACACCCACCTGCACAGGTGAGGTACAGGTAGATGTAGACCTGCCTGCAGCCAGAGGAGGACGCTGTGGCACTTATAAAGAGAGCAAACCTTCATCACATGAAGCGATGAGGAGGCCGTAACCTTCATCACATGAACACATGAAGCCATGAGGAGGCTGTAACCTTCATCACGTGAACACATGAAGCCATGAGGAGGCTGTAACCTTCATCACATGAACACATGAAGCCATGAGGAGGCTGTAACCTTCATCACGTGAACAGAATCATAAATGAAAGACAAAACATTATATGAAAACCGCGTAGCTTCCTGTTAACACCCGGCGGCCATGAACATGTGGTAACCATAGCAACACAGGAGTCATCATCAGTCTTCCTGTATCTTTATTGGAAAGTGGAATCAGATCATCTTCACTAATGACAGTAACGTTGGTCCTGCCGACCGACACACACACACACACCTAACTCAAAAAAAATAAAAAATACTAATGGTGGAGGGACGATGAAAAGAATCATGGGAAATGTAGGAATAAAAAAGTTTATTTTTAAAAATCCTGCGGTTTCACTTTGTCGTGTTTAAAAGAAGTCGAGGTCGTCGGGAGCGTCCAGGTCTCTGTACTCGATGATCGACCGGGGGTCCCCTCGCACTCCCCTGCACGCACACACACACACACACACACACAGTTACACGTAATTAATATATAATCAATAAATATCTGGTGTACAGTCATCACTCCATCTCCTCTCTACCTGTTGTTTCGTTGTTTCCCAGGAAACCCTCCTCCTCCTCCTCCTCCTCCTAAATGACCCCTGAAGTTGTCATAGTTACCGCGCCCTGCCCCAAACTGGTTGGGGGGGTAGGGAGGTCCGCCACCTGCAA
>CM062207.1:557500-560000 GCA_031216445.1 Lateolabrax maculatus | reverse complement strand
CACGCCGGCCCCTGCAGGAGCAGTCGGGACCTCCAGCACCTGCAGGTCAAGATCTGTACCTCCCTCCATCTTTATTACCGCTGGAGAGAAAGAGGAGAGAGGGTGAGACAACAGGAGGGATGTTGAGGACTTCATTACCCAGAAAGCCCTGCAAGGTGACAGCAGTAAGCTAGATGTAAATATGACAGCGGGCTCTACCTGCGTCCAGTAGTTTGATGATGGTGGAGGCGTGGTCCATGTCCAGCGACACGTTTTCCAGCCAGTTGTTGTCTAGCAGGAAGAGGAAGACGCCCAGGCGTGTTTTGAGGGCGGTCAGAGACTCCGTCTTCCTCGCCGCGATGTCATCAGGGTGGTACTTGGAGCGAAACCACTCCTGGTCTTTGTGTTGGAGGAAAAAGTCCTGCAGCTGCTGTCGCCTGAAGTCCAGTTTGTACTGGTTGTAGCGCTTCACCGATTCCGTCTCGTCGACGCTGTCCTCCATGTTCAGCAGAAACTCCTGGAGGAGGAAATGCAAACCGCCTCGTTAATGTTTTACTGCACAACACCCAGGAGGCTGCGCTGCGACCACGGCTAAAACACTCACCTTAAAGCTCCTCATGGTGGGAGGACCAGGAGGAGGGAGATCTGGATCCACCATCCCCAACCTGAGGGGCATTTTATAATAATCAATAACCATTCCCACAGTTCAACCAGCCAAACATCCCATAATGAACCAATCCAGGCTGCAGGGGGCAGAAAGGGCTCACCTGCCCTGCAGCGGGTGACCTCCATGGTGCGGGTGAAGGTGGGGGAGGTCAGGGTGCCAGCCCTGAGGCCCCGCCCCAGGAAACGGAGCCCCGCCTCCTCCATACGGCAGGTCGTAGCGGTACGGCTCCCCCCGGTGGTCGTCCCTGGGAAAATCAAACATCAATGATGGAACCAACGCTCACATGTGAACTGTTGGCAGGTAAACAAACGTGCAGCTACATCACACACACACACACACACACACACACACACACACACACACACACTCACCAGTCTCTCCTCATGCGTTTGTGCTGAGGGCTGATGTGTCGGGGGGGAGAAAACCTCTCTCTACGACCTCGATCGTAGTCCCTCCTCCTCTCCCGGCCGCGGTCCCAGTCCCTGGAAACACACACACACACACACACACACACACACACATTAAACACATGTCTCACACACACGCTGAATGATAAGGATCGTTGGTGTGCTCAGGTGTGCGTACCTGTCGGGCCAGTCGTCTCTCCTCCTCTCCTCTCTCTCTCTCGACCGCTCCATGTCGCTCCTCTCTCTCCTGAACTTGTCCCGCCTCCTCCTGTCAAACTCGTCATCGCTGTCTCCCATTGGACTGAAAACACACACAGACACAGTTATTCCAGGTGCTCGAGCGTGACGCAGCAAAGAGTTTAATGGATCAACAGATCGGTTGCTGATTAGTTTTCAGACTGAACGATTCATCGACTGGTTTTATGGGCACCTGTTATTTGTTATTTGGGTTCCTGGTGGTTTCTCACTTAAACTGACAGAAGTTATAGAAATCTTGCAGGTTATCTGAAGCACACGGACACAGAAAAGGACTGAACACATACGTGTTGAAGTGTGAAGCCTCTGTTCTCCTGACAGATTAAAATTTACTGCAACATCGTTCAACTCGTCTCAGACTTTTATTCTCTCGGCTCAACAATAAAAAAGACACAAATGATTAACTCCTCAAGTTTCCTGGTCACTTATATTTGTGGAGATGCGTTTCTATTTTCATCCACAGGAAACAAGATTAAAAATAACATTGATCAGTTACTTGTTGGTCTGTTAAAGGTTCTTCCAGACAGTAAGTTTACTGTCATTTAAGGTCACGAAGAAGAAGCCTCACACCTGAGAACTTGGAGACTGTTTGAAAATGACTGAAACACTTAATAAATGATCTAACGTGATCTCTATAGAGCAGCTGCTGATTCCTGAAGATCAGCTGATTGATAAATGGACTGATCAAAGCAGCTGCCAGTAAGTTACAGCTGCTTTAAACAGGGAAACATGTTTCTTTAACACTTCCAGTGTAATTTAAACATTAGTTAAACAAAGCTCAAGATATTTATCTAGAAACCGGTTTTCATGGACAAAAGTTGTCAAATATAAAATACATAGTGTTCAGTTCGCCTGTTAGCTCCTTTAAACTAACTTTACCTTTCTGAATCATAAGAAACTCCGATAAATCATAAAGAAACTCCGTTAAAACAAAGAAACAAACACTAAGTTAGCACTGAGCTAAGCTAAAGCTACCGTTAGCAGTTAGCCTCGGAGCTAGCCCAGCGTGCTGGCGCATGCGCAGTGCCCGCTGCGGCCGCCTGTGTTGGCGGATCAAACCGACGCTCTTCGCCTGTTCGCGGGGAAGTTTTCACCTGAAGCTGCGCCGCTAAACGCTGAGAAGAAGAAGAAGAGCTCGTCCGCTGACAACACGACCGTCCCGCCGCCGGTCCGACAGCACAGTCAACCGACG
>CM062207.1:552500-555000 GCA_031216445.1 Lateolabrax maculatus | reverse complement strand
CTAGGAACCTTTTTTCCACTGCAGGGACCAGGGTCTGAATTAAGTTCCAGGGACATTTTTCTACTCCCCAAAACGTCCCTGCTCCGGGGGGGGGGGGGGGGGGGCAGTGCTGAACATGGGCAGTGAGTGGATGAAACTCTCTGACTCGGGACTGAACCCCACACTCACTCTTCTATTATTCTTTTAATTATACTCTTTTACATATGCAGGTCTACAAATATAGACGTCTACAGTTTTAGTCTTTAATAGTAAATAAATCCTTGGTCCACAGTTCTATAACCAGCACATCTGTTTACAGTTTAGCTTTTAATGTTAACTTTGCACTACTTTATACTCAAGGAAACAACAGTGTTGCTCACTTGTTGAATGTAGAAGAAATTTAAGTTCCAAAGTTAAATCCTGGTGTTTGGTGTTTATCTGATGTAGCTGAATCATGAAGAACCGTGTTGAGTGGAATCAGGAGATCAGTGCTGATATTCAGGCCTGTCGCTGTTACAGATGGATGACGATGATGTTTCGGGGTCTACTGGTTTGACTTTTCGTTGATACTGAGTTGGGAAAAAGCACCCTGAGATCTGTGGTTTTAATGGTCCTCTGAGTCTCGCTGTCTTTGCTGATAAAGCTGCTTAAAGTAGTGAAGTCATCCACAAACTGGAGCGGCTGTTTATATATGGATAAGGGATAATATGTCGAACTTGTCCGTCTTTTCTCGTGCGTTTCGGTAGTTGGTCATCGGTCCAGAGTTCAAATTGAACCAAATAAAATGAGACGTTTGTTCTTGTGAAAGTCTGATTTAATCGAATATTAATGTTTTTTCAGTATTTGGTTTTCTTTAACACCTGTTAAATGCCATTATGTGGCATTTTTATCCAGTGCAAACGTTCTGTCTCGATTAACATTTGTCTTTTTTTTAACTTTCATTTTCCTTAATCAGCTCTCTGCCTTTAAAACAGCCCTGATAATAATACCACCTCCACCAATAATGATAATAAATTACTCTTTAGTTAAAGGTCACATTCAGCAGCTGACTTTGATTTTGAAGTGAATTAATAAACTTGAATGAATCCAAATTACTTGTGTCGATACTTTTTAATCTCTAGTTTCTTTGCAGCCGGTGAGAGATTGACTGCAGGAACCCTGGACACCCAAAATAACTCAGAACCAACTGTTCGCTGGACCCTCGTCTGAGTCCGGAGGGTCGGTTCCTCTTTTAGTCTTTATGAAACCAAAACAATGAGAGCTGAAGTGTTGTGAATGGATAAAACCGCGTTCATCTGCTTTCAGCCTAACCGAGCGATCCGTCCACAGCCAACGACAGAGTTCTGTTAGTTACAGGTTACGTTCACTGTGTGGGACTCCGTCCTGAAGTTTACAAATGATCATTAAAGCATAATTAGTTGAGGAACAGCAGAGTCCACGATGGATTTAGGTCCAGAAGTCGGGTTCAGGTGCTGCTGATGAATTCAGTGTGAGGCCTTCTGATTGGCTGTTCGTGTGGAGGGGGCGGGGCCAGAGGTCTGGAGGAGAAGAAGAACATTAGAGATGAACATGATCCTGTCTGTCACTCCAACTCGTCACAGATACGCCAGCTCCGTCACAGACTTTCAAAATAAAGCTTGCTGAGAAATATTTAGACGTACAGGAAATGACTTTGTAACAGTCGCAGTTTGTTTCAGTAACAAACGACCAGAAGTCAGTGTTGACCCCCCTGTAATGTTACTGCTGTCTGAATGGGGCTTCTGTCGTGTGTTTGTCTCTGCTCACCTGTCCTCCTCCTCTTCCTCCTCTTCCTCGTCCTCGTCCAGAGAAGACGGTGGTCAGTCCGTTATGGGCGGGGACACGTCGGAGGGGGCGTGTCCTCGAGTCTTTCAGCTCTGACAGGAGCTCGGGGCTGGACAGGGACAAACGGGCTGGACACAAACAGAACGGACAAATACAAAAAGAAAAAGATGTTTAAACTTCCAGCAGCTCTGGATCTCAGACAGTTATCAGCCTCCCAGAGTACATTTAGTCCAGTTATGTACTGATAACACAACACATAGTGTAATAACACATTCAACCAACACATAGTGTAATAACACATTTAAACCAACACAGTGTAATAACACATTTAAACCAACACATAGTGTAATAACACATTAAACCAACACAGTGTAATTACACATTTAAACCAACACAGTGTAATAACACATTAAACCAACACATAGTGTAATAACACATTTAAACCAACACATAGTGTAATAACACATCAAAACCAACACATAGTGTAATAACACATTAAACCAACACATAGTGTAATAACACATCAAAACAACACATAGTGTAATAACACATTAAACCAACACATAGTGTAATAACACATTTAAACCAACACAGTGTAATAACACATTAAACCAACACATAGTGTAATAACACATTAAACCAACACATAGTGTAATAACACATCAAAACAACACAGTGTAATAACACATCAAAACCAACACAGTGTAATAACACATTA
>CM062207.1:527500-547500 GCA_031216445.1 Lateolabrax maculatus | reverse complement strand
CCCCATGACATCATCCCCATCACATCCTCCTCATGACATCATCCCCATGACATCATCCCCATCACATCCTCCTCATGACATCGTCCCCATGACATCATCCCCATCACATCGTCCCCATCACATCGTCCCCATGACATCATCCCCATCACATCGTCCCCATCACATCGTCCCAGCGTCTCCGTCACACACGGACGGATGTCTGAGATCTAAACATCAAGGATTAAATGTTGAAGGTTGCTCAGGTGGAAACGACACACAGGAAGTAGATTGTCTCACCTGGAAGTTATCTTTCTCCAGAGCCTCCAGCTGCCGCGTCAAACGGCGCTGCCTGGTGGCTTCATCCAACACACGGCGCTGACCGGCCTCCACCCGAGCTGACAGACAGGCAGGGGGAGAGACAGACAGGGAGAGAGACAGACAGAGAGAAAGGCAGAGAGAGAGAGACACAGAGAGAGACAGGCAGAAAGAGAGAGAGAGACAGACAGGGAGAGACAGACAGACAGGCAGAGAGAGACAGAGACAGAGACAGACAGAGAGACAGACAGAGAGAGAGAGACACAGAGAGAGACAGGCAGAAAGAGAGAGACAGACAGGGAGAGACAGACAGACAGAGACAGACAGACAGGCAGGGGGAGAGACAGACAGGGAGAGAGACAGACAGAGAGAAAGGCAGAGAGAGAGAGACACAGAGAGAGAGAGACACAGAGAGAGACAGGCAGAAAGAGAGAGAGAGACAGACAGGGAGAGACAGACAGACAGGCAGAGAGAGACAGACAGAGAGAGAGAGAGACAGACAGACAGACACAGAGAGAGAGAGACAGAGACAGACAGAGAGACAGACAGAGAGAGAGAGACAGGCAGAAAGAGAGAGACAGACAGGGAGAGAGAGACAGAGAGAGACAGACAGGGAGAGACAGACAGGGAGAGACAGACAGGGAGAGACAGACAGACAGGCAGGGGGAGAGACAGACAGGGTTTACACCCCTCTGTTGTTTGAATGCAGCCTCAAACCAAACTGCGTGATAAAAACTCGTTATTTAACATTTCCCTGCAGTTTGGTTAGTGACTGAAACCTCACACATCATCTCCCAACAGGCTTCAGCACTTGTTAGGAGATAAAGTTGAGTTCGGCCGCAAAACATCCACAATCCTTCCGGTTATCCTCCCAGTGACATTTTACTCACTGGTGTACACGCCGAACTTGTCGTGTTTCCATAATAATAATTAATAGTTAACGGAAATATCAAAGATTGACCGACAACATCGGAGAACCGTTTCATGAGTGAGTTTCCCAACAGAACAAACGGACAGACGTTGGTGTTAAAGTGAGTTTTAATAGATTATTGAGTCAGGAGACAGAACTCACCGGAGCCTTTCTTCTCCAGCACCATGGCGACTGTAGCTGTCTCACTTCCTGTCTACGGAAGCCGCAGAGGTCCCAAACTCGGACGAAGCGCGGATTTCTTTACAGCAGGTCCGCTGATTAACATCCAACAACTCTTACAGGAAACTTGCACGTTTGAAAATATCTTAAAGTTTATTTTTTAACTTTCCTATAATGTTTAAACTAGCACACGGGACCGTAGGGCTATTATGTGAGCGCGTTTCGTTGTTTGTCGCCACCTGGTGAGAGATTATATATTTAATATAGACAGTATTTCATATAACAGGAATATTATAAATACATCTTAGACACGAGAGGGCTTGTTTACATTTCATGGATCTTTGAGCAAATATTCTTAGTTATTCTGATTTTGTTAACAAAGTTAATTTGATATGTTCTAAAAAACAATATTGTCATAAATAAAAGGACTTTAGTGAACATGTCAAAACATATGGTGTATTTGTACATAATTTCATTTTAGAGACAAGAGTATAAATACATTTAAAAAAATATCCAAAAGAATGAATACATAGCATGTATAATGTAGTTTAATACATGTTTCACGATTAAAGATGAAAGAAAACCAGCAGGTCCCACAGGACTTATAGTTATTTACCAAGTCTATGAATTTATTGTCACTTATATCACAGTCATCAGTATTTCCCAGCTGTTTACAACAAGAATTCCTAATAACATCATTAATTGATCACTGAACACGACCTGGACTTTGATTAAATGGATGGATGGATCAACCAATCAAAACATATTTGAAGTCCACATATGAATTTTATGTTGGGAACAGCAGCACTGGGACACAAAGACATTTTATAGATACAAACAAAGAAACTGATGTCCTGCTTTAAAAAGAGATTAAAGCTGTTTCCATTTGTGTGAAGACTAATGGTGAGTAATCCTGTGGTTGGTTTTAATTCATCATCAGTGATGAAGAATTGATAAACACGATGAAGATGAGTACTTATTAAAAGACTGTTTACAGCAGCTCCAGAAGCACAAAACAAGTTTTTACGATATAAAGACAAAAGTTTCCAACATGAATTCAATAATCCCTCAATGTTACGTTCAATCCAGAACTTCAAATCAAAGCTTCACTTTCCCCGAAACACAAAACAAACGGAAATTATTTATTAAAATCTCAAAACTTTATTTGCTCAGTCATTAACAAATAATTTAATGCAGTTTGTACAAAGCCAGAGAGCTGACTCCTCGTATCGACAGGCAACCATGGAGTAACTAAAGGCAGCGTCGGGTGGAAACCTCCCGAGTCCAGCTGCTGAACAGACTCACAACCATCAACAGTTTTTCATTTTTAAATAAGCAGATAAAGACGGAGGTTTCTCACCACGACGACGGGAAACACTCAACTACATGATGGAAGCACAAAGAACCAAGAAAATCTTAAGAAATATGAATTTAAAACACAAAACAATGAAGAATAGAACATGGAAAATAAAAGGCCTTTAGTGTTTCCCAGTAACAGTTCCCAGTTTAAAAATATCTCAAAGTGGAGTTTCGGCTCCTCAACGCTCCGTTTACAGACTTTCACCACCAAACTTTTTGGCATTTTAAAACATTTTGATGTCCGAAGTCATTTTTGGGGTTTTTCTATTCTACTGATCCCACTTCTTTTCCTCCTGATTAACATTCATAGAATCAAAGTCTTAAAAGACCTGTGACGCTCCATCCCAGAGATCTCATTGGCCAGAGGCTGCTAATGATGAATCCCCTCATGCACAGCTGCACTTCTTGTTGCCACGGTAACCCCAACACCACCCAGACGGCGAACTGGCGACGTGTTTTATTCTTTGACTCGAGCACGTGCCAACTTCGGAAGAAAAGTCAAAAATTACATAATCGTCTCAAGGGCAATGTTGGGATTGTGGTTACCATGGATAACCAAGAAACCCCCCCGAAGTGTCGGCGCTGCAGCAGCGACGTCGCTTTAAGATTTTGACTTAGAGTGTAACTAACACACACACACACACACACACACACACACTCTTGCATAGATTCAGGTAGAGTGATGACGTAAGGCAGCACGGTGACAAATGATTTTAACTTGTGTGAAGCGACTAAGTGAAGATGAAGGAAAGTGACTTTTATTTTGAAATGTCCCACAACGGTGCGTTCAGGATCCTCATCTGACTACGGTACAAAGTCAGAGCCGTTACACCTGAACTGACACACATGATCACAGCTCATTACGATGAGCCACAGGTGAAACTGCGGCAGGTGGATCATCCAATCAGAAACAAGACAAAAGTAAAAGTCGGGAAATGTTCTGAGACGGTCAAGGTCATCACGTCTATTCCTCAGTCCTGTCTGGTTCTATCTGTGATGATGAGGTCGACTAAAAAGTTCACACACACACACACACACACACACACACACACACACACACACACACACACACACACACACACACACACACACACACACAGTAGACCAGTAGAAGTGGTTGGTCTGATTGGTTCATAAACAGGAAGGCTCTTGAACCACACACACACACACACACACACACTCTCTCGGCTCGTCTAGGGGTCTACGAAGGACACCATGATGTATCTGGTCCCTCTGGTGGTGGGCAGACCCTCGTGGTAGTGCGTCAGGCGGCCGGGGTGCATGAAGGACCAGCCCTTCTTGGGAGACTCCACCTGACAGTCGTAACGCAGGAACCGGCAGCCTCCGCCCTGACACACACACACACACACACACACACACACACACACACACAGAGTATATACAGCTGTTCCTTCAGCGAGTCAGATACATATTTTATCTACATTTAAGTAATTATAATATATAATTATAAATAATATTGATTGAATTATAAGGATAACATTTGCATTTCTTCAGGTTGACGCACATCGTATCAGTTACTTCATTCAGCATAAAAAGGATCAGCGCATCATAAAAAACTTTATCCATTCAGAGTTGTAATTTCTTGCTGACTCGTTTTATCAGATCAGAAGAGAGAGAGTGTGTGTGTGTGTGTGTGTGTGTGTGTGTGTGTGTGTGTGTGTGTGTACCTCGTAGTCAATGCCCTTGCTGTTCAGGGCGATGTTGATGGTGAAGGTGGAGGAGTCGTGATGCGGCCGCAGTGACGGCTGCTCGTCGGGACGGTAACGCACCACAAAGTTCATGATGGCCTGGGCCTGCACACACAACATGACTCAGACTCAGACACTTTCTATAAAACACACCTTCCCTCATTTCAGAGATGAGTTTCTGGACCAACTGAACTGTGTCCTCCACTTTGTTAATTGTGTTTCAGCATCTGGACTGCACAATCCGGACTACCTGGGGCAGTGTGGACTGGATCTCTGGGTAGCTACGGGACAGTAAAGTGTAGACCTCGTGCACTGTACCTTGGGGTAATAGCCAGGATAGAGTTTTTCAGTGACTGGGACAATGTACTCTTTGAGGAATTTGAGCCACTCCTTCTCAAAGCCGATCTGGTTCATGTGGGTGTCCACAGTGGGGACGTTTTCATAACCACCGGCCAGACGCTCGTCCTGAACACAAACACAGGAAGGACAAAGCTTTCAAAGCTGAATACTGTCAGTTCCAGACAGACAGACAGACAGACAGGTTCACAGGGTACCTTGTGGGATCCTCCAGACCATTCACCGTGGTGCTCCATGGTCTCCACCAGATGATCACACATCTTCTCGGAGAAGGCTGGAAACCAGTAAACATCTGGACAGGGCTGAGACAGACCAGATCATTACTGAACTACAGATGGTCCCCAGCAGGACTCTGAGCCTGGGATTTATTGTTTGTGCTCATTAGTTAATGAGTCCGGTTGGTGTTTGTGGTGTTGTTGTGTTACCTGCTGCACGTAGCTCTTCTCATCTTCAAAGATCTTGGAGTAGTTCTCATTGATGTACTTCTCCTTCCAGTCCTGCAATCACACACACATTCAGCTTGTGTCTCATGCAGTTTACCGCAGGTTCACATTAACGTGTTCCTAAGATCGTCTGACCACAGGGTTGTCGAAGATCTGCCACATGTCCGGGTGCAGCCGGGACGTGTTGAAGTTGGACGACGCCACCAGACGACCAAACTCATCACGGTTTGACACGAACATGAAGACTCCCTGTGGACGACATCATTATATTCACAATGTTTTCAAAAGGTGTCCAGGGAGTTATGTGTTTGTCCAACAATACAGTGGGTTCCCCGAAAGTAGGTCATAGGATCTCGTGAAGCAGAAGTGCTGGAGCAGATAAAGGGCTGAAATCCCTTTCTGTCCAAGGCTAGTTGCTGTCTCTTCATCTTCTGATCTGGGAGTTGGGGGAAATATGTTTTGGCTGACACTAACCACCATCCACCTACTGTCCTGAATAATCCAATCAGGACCCCCCACCCACAATAAATGTGTAAACAGGTCAAAGTGAGGCATAATCTCCTGCTCTGAGCCCCTGTTCCTGTGAGCTCTTTGAAATAAAACAGAATTCCCCTTTAATGAGCTGTTCAGCATATGTTACCTGGTCTCTGATGCTCCTGCAGAACACCATGTCAGGGTCCATCGTCTCATCCACGTACAGGCTCACCTGGGACAGTTTGGACCGCAGGACGCTGCCTTTGATCAGGTAGGCCTGAGTGATGTATGGCACGTTCCACAGGCCGCTGCACAAACACAGGTACACATTTTTCACCTCACCTCACCTGTGCTGTGAGGAAACTGTGGTTTATAGAAAGGGTTGAGATGGAAGCACACTAAAGAGACACTGACTGCTCGACTAAACTACGGTGTGTGTGTGTGTGTGTGTGTGTGTGTGTGTGTGTGTGTGTGTGTGTGTGTGTGTGTGTGTGTGTGTGTGTGCACGCGCTCACATCCTCTTGGCCTGGACGATCTCGATGTAGTCTTCAGATCTGGAGTAGTATCCTTCAGGACTTAGAGCGCCCCAGAAGTTACTCCACAGCTTCCCGTGTTTGGACAACATGGGAGCAATAACTGACCTGAGAGAGAAACAGACTTTATTAAAACAATTAGAAAACAAGAATTTCCTCTCATTAAAGCACATTATTAAAACATGTACGCACAGTGTCTGGTTTGATTAAAAATGTTGAAAAATAATGATCAAACTTTAAACCTTTAAATGTAAAAACCTTCCATGCACGTGAGTAGATCCATTTAAATAATCTTATTGCAGAGCAGCGGTTCCAGTCCACCTTCATGCAAGGAAAGTGGGAACAACAGCAGCAGGTTGTAGGGTATGAACAAGGTGTTAGGGTGTAGGGTACATGGAAGGGTGCTTGTCTTTCTTGTTAGTGTGCAGGGTGATACAGAAGGACTAGAAAGACGAGCAGGATGCACTTCTCAGTGTATTTCAGGAGGTCACGAACTTGTTTTCCTCGATTAGTATCCTCAGAGTGTCGGGGTTCGTCAGGGCCACGTCAGAGTCGATGCTGAAGTAGTAATCACACCCTGGGTCCTTCTTACACGCCTCGCTGCACACAAACACATGTTCAAATTCATTAAGATGCGATGTGTTCTCAAAGTTCCTCTCACAGTTTTACAACTCCTGCATTTCTACAGAGATTCCACAGAGGTGCTTTGTCTCTCTGGTGCTTTGTTAAAGTGTCGCACATAGGATCTTATTATACATGTGTAAAAAGGGAAGAGGAGCTGATATCTGATATGTTTGGACTTTCTGAAGTGAGTCAGCAGCAGTCCAGGCAACATTAGCACATATCAGTGGTTTCATTTGCTGTGTTTCTATAAATACGCTTTGCAGAGTAATAGCTTGAATTATTTTGTTCCGCCTCATTTTGTCTTTAAATGGTTTGTTCTGTGCTTGTTGCCAAGTTAGACAGATTTTAGGTTTATGGTTTCCAGTAAAGCAGTTCCAGTGCAGAGCTGAACTGAGAATTAAAGACTGATAACTGTTTCACTGTTTACGTAATTTATTGGGGAAAAAAGTCAAACAGCTTCTAAAATGTGAAGATTTGCTGCTTTTCTCTGTTTTATGTCACAGTGAAATTAATATTTTAGCTTTGGACTGTGATGGACTTTTTCAGTATTTTCTGGAATGATTAATCGATGACTAAAAATAATCATCAGATTAATTGATCATTTTTATTTCCAGCAGTAAAAATAGGAATTAGATTTGAGCTTTAAGAAAAATGCTGGCAAAAAGTAGGAAATATTTTCCATCTTACCATGAAGTAAGACAAAGAAAAGCAGCAAATCTTCACATTTGAGAAGCTAGAAAATCTAAAATGTTTGGCAATTTTTGCTTGAAACTGACTTAAACAATTAATCAATTATCAAAATAGTTGCTAATTAATTTTCTGTCGATTGACTAATGGTTTCAGCTCTGGTGGAAGATGAAGAGTCCTGAGAGGATCTCCGATTTTCTTTGGACATTCGACCACGTTCTCAGTGACAAATGTTCTAAAACATAAAGTGCTGTGGTAAAGGTGCTGTAATGTCTCCAGGGCTCGGGTGGTGTTGGGTGATGTCCCTCTCACTCACACAGCCATGTTTCTGGCCTTGTTCTCCTGCAGGTTCTCCTCTGGTCCGACCAGCAGGGCGTCAGGGAACAGAGCCCTGTGACGCTCCCAGAACCTCTGGATGTGTCGCTCGTGGTACACGACCTGGATCACAGGTACATCCAACAGATCAGAGGACAGAACAGGACAGAACTGATGACAACTGACTTTTGTTCCACTGATGTCGTACGTTGTTGTGGATGAAGAGGCGGATCCTCGTCATCGGGTAGTTGAGTGTCGTCAGTCGTTCCAAGAACTCCTCCATGAAGGGAGTTGCATGTTCGATGAACACCGCGACGTACACCAGAGGCATCTCCTCATCCTACACACAAACACACATTTAAACATGGTGGCCACACTCAAATAACAAGCGTTATGACGTCAGCCTGGTCAGGTGAGTGGGCCTACAGGTGCGTCGTTGAAGAACAGCAGGTCGTCGTCACAGATCCCACAGCCGTTCTCATAGGTCCACGCTGTGGGCACGTAGTTACCCAGGTAGTTCAAATGCAGCTGCAAACACACAAGCACACGACATTTGACACTTCACACTCCTGATAACACGCAGAGTTTAAAAGTGATCTGCTGTTGCTCAAAACTCACTTCACAACCCACGTAGAGAAGCTTAAGAAAATGGACACTTAAGACTAAGCTGATGTAAAACTGGCGGATCTGGTCCACCGAACTGATGGATGAGGGACAAATGCAGCTGGAACATGTCAGTACAGACGGGCTCTATGAGTAACCAATCCTTTGTTCAGTCTGTTCATGTTGTGGCTGCTCTTCCGGAGCCACGTTGTTGTATTTTAAAGCGGATCTCTGAGTTTTTTGGTCTATATTTGTTTACATTTACAGAGACTGAACCAGCAAGCAGCAGCTCCTGTCTGCAGTGAACCCATGAACATATAGACAACCATCACTGATCCCTGTGAGGCTGAAGGAAAGTTACAAACAGGAAGATTCCCTTTGAGGAGGCTCCTGTCCCTCTTTAGTCTTTGTCCTGCTGAATGTCTTCATGTGTCTTACAGACCAGATCCTGTCGTTACACCAGGTGCTTAAATGTCGTCCTGAAGGTTTCATTCCCCACCTCCTCCTGTAATGCTGGACGGGACTTTAGACTGACTCTCTTTCTCCTGTTCTGTGTTCAGAAGCTTGTGAACAAATAAAACAGGAAACACGGACACTGGTGAAGTGTTTCTGTTTACCTCCTACACTTTGTTACACTAAACCTCAGGAACACCACGGTGTTCTGGTGGTGGAAGGCTGTGATTGGCCGGTTACCTTGGTGGGTCCGTTGCCGTGGATAATGACAGGAAGTGTGTCGTAGGCGACGTTCCTCGCTCTGACCTTTGCCCTCTCAAACTTCAAGACGACTTCATCTGACAGACAGATATTCGTGTTTTACATGATACACAGTGTAAACAGAGACGTTCATGTTGCTGTTACAACACACAGTGTGTGTGTGTGTGTGTGTGTGTGTGTGTGTGTGTGTGTGTGTGTCTCACCAACAGCTCCGTTCAGATTTTGGAAGATTCGGGAGCGATGGTCCAGAGTTATGTTGAACTTGGTCTGAAGAGACGAGTCACACATCAGCATCACGTGTTTCCTCTGATCAGTGTCAATCATTAATGATAAGTCGATCGATCGATCAATACGTTACCCTCTGAGTCTTGTCCAGGTAGATTCTGGTGTAGAAAAGCTGGTCGTCATCGTTGTCTTTGTACTTCCACTGCTGGACGATAGTACTGAGGTCTGAAGCGAAGCCGATAAACCCTGGAAACACACACACACACACGCACACAGACACACACACACGCACACAGACACGCACACAGACACACACAGACACACACAGACACACACAGAGACACACACAGAGACACACAGAGACACACAGAGACACACACAGACACAGACAGACACAGACAGACACAGACACAGACAGACACAGACAGACACACACACACACACACACACACACAGACACACACAGACACACACGCACACACACACACGCACACACACGCACACACACGCACACACATTAAGATAAACACTAACAGAATCAGTCTGAACACTGACGGACGGTTTCGATTCTCACCTCCTGAGTTGAGGAAGCGTTTCCCAGAATGCACCTCGGGGTATTTGGAGGCCAGTCTCTGGTCGGGCCAGCAGAACCCCTCAGCTGAGAAAACAACTCTGTGACCCAGACGAGAAAACTTGGACAGCAGCTCCTCCGGACCCGACGCGAAGATCACGTCGTAGCTACGAGAGACAGAGAGTTTCAAAATAAAAGTTTCTGACCTGTCATCAAGGGGCTCCAGGTGTACAGAAGAGCAAAACCTGATGAGTTTAAGTTTGTTTGTCTGGAAGAGAAGACCAGACACATTATTAACAGGTGTTAAATTAGCCTGCAACTACTTCGAATAATAATCGAGTTATCTATTATCGATTAATTTAGTCATTTTATAGGCAAAAACATCAAATATTCTCTGGTTTCAGCACCTGAAATGTCTCAGCTTTTCTGTTTTCTGTCATTCATAAGCAGGGGCTTATAAATGAAGCGCCGGGTAGTTTTCCACAGTTTTGTGTTATTAAGAGTGTATTTGTGTGATGCAGCTCAGTAAAAAAAACATCAAATTACAACAGAAGTTAATGATAAATGTACAATGAATTATTAATATATATATATATATCATGATGTGATATTCTGCTGTTTTAGTTGTTGCAGGTGTCTGATTCTGACGATGGAAGGTCACAACACTCTGTAACAATATTACATATTATATAAATTATATAAAACGATGTAGTTGACTTACAGTGTAAGTTGATAATGAGCTGCTGCAACATCCGGCTGGACTTAATTCTTTAATCAATAACTCATTCTGACATGTCGTGTTTTATAAATATAGAAACTAAAGTCCTGCCAAAATATTAAAATATGTTATTCTTATACATATATAATTCAGTTTTCATAAATACAAACCATTTTTAAAAGAAAATCATGTACATGTTGTTTTATTGTGTCTAAAACACGCCGTTAGTTTAAAGTAACTCAGAGAAAACCAGGAAATGTTTGTTTGATAAATTACTGAAACACTTAATCAATTATAAAAACAGTTCCTGATTCTTTTTGCCTTTCTAGTGTGTGCGTGAGTAGGACAGGTGTGTAAGTGTGTGTGTGTAAGTAGGACAGGTGTGTAAGTGTGTGTGTGTAAGTAGGACAGGTGTGTAAGTGTGTGTGTGTAAGTAGGACAGGTGTGTAAGTGTGTGTGTGTAAGTAGGACAGGTGTGTAAGTGTGTGTGTGTAAGTAGGACAGGTGTGTAAGTGTGTGTGTGTAAGTAGGACAGGTGAGTCAGATTTCTCATTGAGGACAGAACAACAAAGAGTGAACAATGAGAATAAAGAGAAGCAAAGACAAAAGACGGAGACAGTGAGAGGGACAGAGAGGGTCGATGAAGTGATAAAGAGTTATACCACACACACACACACACACACACACACACACACACACACACACACACACACACACACACACAGGTGGTGTTACCTGTCCACGAACATGATGACCATGTCCTTCTTGTCAGAGTGTTTGAGCAGCTCCCTCTTCAGCCATCTCACCTTCTGACCTCCACCCACCGTCCGAGCCACATCACCCCCCTTCCACTCCTCCCCCAGGCCCAGGACCTGCACACATCATCATCATCATCATCATCATCATCATGCCACAGTAGATGAAGACACTTTGGATACATTTGTCACTAGGACCACATTTCCCATCAGTCCCATTCTGACCCAGTTTCTATCTCACACAGTCAGTAAACACACCTTGGTGTGTGTGTGTGTGTGTGTGTGTGTGTGTGTGTGTGTGTGTGTGTGTGTGTGTGTGTGTGTTACCTTCACAGTGTAGTTGAACTCTCGGGCCGTCCTCATGAAGCGCTTGAAGCCGTCTGTCTCTTCTGTTGCCGCGGTGATCACCAGCAGATTTTCTAGTCACATGGAAGAAGGCGATCAGTGATGATCAGTGAACTAATCAATTATTGAATCATGTTTGCATAATCAATACACAGCTTTCAGCGGAGAAGGGACGAAGTCAAGCTGATTTTTCTAAAAAATTAGAACAACTTTTTCTTTTTTTCCCCTAAAAACCGTTCAAACTTTCCCTCCGGACACTGAACTGATTAGTTAATTAATTAAAGTACCAAAAGTAAAAATACTGATTACGCAGAATAAAACATATTATATGACTGGATTGTAATTATTGATCAGGAACATATTGCTCACTTTAATGTGTCAGCTGTAATAATACGTCATCATTGATAATTAGAAACAGCCATAGCTTTCAGAATAATGATATAATAATAATAATAATAATAATAATAATAATAATAACAATAATAATAAAAATATATCTGAGCTGTAGGGGGAGTGAAAGTATCAAGTAACAGAAAACTTAAATACTTAAGTAAAGTACAAGAACCTCAGAATTGTACTTCAGCACTTCTACAGGACGCGACTGTGATGGGAACCAACCTCGTCCCCTCCCTCCCTCCAGGCTTTCAAGGAATTTGGTGAGAGTGAAATTCCTCAGAAATACTTCAGAGGGGTTAACGAGGTGAAGAGGGAGGAAGAGGGAGGGAAGGGGGGGGGGGGGAAGAGGGAGGAAGAGGGGGGTTTGGTGACAGAAGCCTCCTTGTCCTCTCCAGGTTTCCTTCAGTCTGCTAACGTGAGTTAAAGTGAACTGTGTGTAGTGAAGAACCGACTGATCGACTGGAGGAACAAACATTGATCTCCATTAAACTTCTCTACATCAGAACGGATCAATCACCATCTCTGCATCTCTGTAGGTGTCCCACCACTTTTACGGAGTTATGAAGTGCAATGTGGCAGATGATCATTTCCACTATTGATGAGATGATAAACTATCAGAAGATGTAAAACACATCTGTCACAGTCCAAAACCCAAAGAGATCCAGTTTACTGGGAAATAAAACTGAGAATCTGAGAAAAGATTGATCGATAATCACAACTGTTAAGATTAATTTCCTGTCAATCGACTAATGGATTATTTGACCAACTGTCACGGACCAAATGGAGTTTGTGATGATTTATACTGTATATCTTCAAGCATTCATCACATACCTTAAACTATTCTTTTATTAAAAATGCATCGTCACAGGATAAGGGATTGATTTACAGTGAATATACATTTCTTGAATCTCTTATTTTGTTCTATTTGATGTGTTTTCTACTTTCTGGTCAGTTTCTTGTGTGGCTGTAACATCTCTGGAAATCAATTAAGTTTTATCTGAACTCATCTAATAAGTTCTACGAGTCGAGGTAGATTTTTATCAAATGTATTGATCCACATTGTTTTACACTTTAAATCACACTAATCTCAGGCTGTTTATACGATCTGAACTTATCATCTGTGATGATTGATGGAGGCTCCCGGTGTCACTGCAGGAGGGAAATAAAGTGAAGGGATCGATAAATAAAGACACAGCTGATCTTCCTGTTTGATCCTCATGCAGCTGACTGAAATAACCAATGATGGTTTTTAGTTACAGTTACAGTGATGAGATCTACTATCAGACTCATTGCGTGTATTAGACCATTGATGTGTGGGGAAATCAATGTGACCGATCTGTGGTTTTCTCAAGTGATCGGAACAACTTTACAGAAACTATTTAGAGCTTCTGCTCACTAATCTGCTGCTCAAGTGTGAGACAACAAACCCCCGCCAGCACACACACACAGCTGTACAAACACACACACACACACAGCTGTACATATATACACACACACACACACACACACACACACACACACACACACCTGACTTTTCTCTCACAGTAAAAATATCACTACACTTCAGACTGTTTGTAAAACTGCTCCATAACGAACAGGGATGCTCCATGTTGTAAAACAGGAAATGATGCGACGCGAACGCAGACAGACGTCAACTTTAGAGAGAGAGAGAGACGAGTCTGCGGATGTTTCTACATGCTTCCAACATTTTGTGAGGCTGTTTTATTTCATATTCCTGGTTTACTTTTTACTGTTTGAATCTGTGATTGTTACAGTTTACTCTGTTTATTACCTGCATGATTGTGCTTGCAGTAGGGACGTTTCTATGCCCTGCTTGGATGGTTTACACCACCAAATATCACTAAGAACACAACAATATTAAAGCTGATTATTTTCTCCAAATGTTATGATGACACTGACATTTAGAGACTGTATTTAATCCGGATCGATCACTATCAGCATCCCTGCTTAAAACAGTGGAGACAAATGATCATGATGTTTGGTTTAAATCACAGCAGACGCTGAGAAACGCACACCGTGTGCATCGATGATGGACTAGACGAGAGAGGATTCAGAGTCTGGAAGGTTCCTCCGAGCTGCTGAACTGGACTGAGGCTCTCAGGGGTAAAGATCCAGATTTCAACTGGAGTCAGTGACTTCACAGACCACAATGAACCAGACCAGGAAACACCAGACCAGGTCTGCATTGTGAATCAGAAGTGAGCTTCTGTTCCTGCAGGTGATGACTACAATACTCCAGCCAGCTGTTAGTTATATATGCATCACTTCACATATCGATTATCAGTTGATCATTTTAGAAGAAAATCTGCTAGTAACAGCAAACACAGAGGCACATTTTACCGTTTAATATCATCATAAATAATCTAATATTTTAAACTGATATTTTAAAAGGGAAAAATATGAAACAATTAATGAAAAAAGCCACATATTGGACTCTTGCTAATTAGCCTCCAGGCTAAAGTTGGAAGTTGGAGAGTTTAATAGTTGAAACTAGTTAAACTTCCCAAACTCACAGTTCCCGCTCCTGCCAACAGAAAAGTGTCCGTTGAACCGGTTAAAGAGATGTCAGTGTGAATAACGGTGGAATTAACAACAGATGGACCGAGAGCCGGGCAGCTCCAGCGGGTCACGGTGGTCCGCCTGGCCGGGCAGGGGACCCTCCGGAGCGGCCTTACCTGGAGAGAGCCTCCGCTGTTCGGCCGACACGGAGCTCTGGGAGAAGGCGAGGGCCAGCAGGCAGAGAAGACGAGCGGAAGACATGGCGGCTTTTTAAACCCGTTACCGGCTCTGTTCGGACCGTAAACCGACACTTTGCTCCTGTTTCTCCGCTCGCGTCTTCACCATCAGCCTCCCGCTCGCACTCTCGGGCGGCGTCCAACTCTCGCGAGACATCCCGCTGATCTCCTGCCAGCACGGGCCGGAGGAAAGAACCCGCCCCCTGCTCTTCGGGTGTCAGCCAATGAGAAGCGCAGCAGTCTCGATTGACGGAGTCTCCGAGCAATCAGCGCGCCGGAGCGGCTCCGCGCGAGCCAATCAGAGGAGGACAAATGGACGCGAGGGCGCTGTGGTTTTTTTCTCTCGTATTTCGTGGCCTCGAGCTGCAGAAAGTTCGTGAAAAATGGAGAAAGTGAATCTTTGCCACGTCTGATGCATTCCTGAGAGAGAGGGCGAGAGACAGAGACACTGCATGGAGAGAGAGAGAGGGAGGGAGGCGGCGCCAGAAAAACTTTCTCATCGATGTCTTCATATAAACACGACGGCTGCACATCTCACTGTTACTATGTTACTACAACTATCACTGTCTTTATCATTATCATTATTAGTATCATTATCTTTAATATTATCATTATTATTATAATTCCAAATATTTATTTATTTAATTGCATATTGTAGATAAATATAACAACACATAATAGTCAAGTCAAGTCAATATTATTTGTATCCTAACAGCAGTTCTCTCAGGACTCTGTCCACACAGAGCAGGTCCAGACCGACTCTTTAAATATTATTAGAGACCCAACAGTTCCACCATGAGCAGCACTTGGTGACAGTGGAAGGAAAAACTCCCTTTAACAGGTAGAAACCTGGAGCAGAACCAGGCTCTGGGTGGAGGACATCTGCATCGACCATACTGTCATATATTCAGGGCGATAAGACTTAATAAATCAAAACTATTTTTTTTTAAATGTCCATTTCATCACAAAGTGTTTGAGAGTGTAAACGGAAGGTATTATGAAAGATCAATAATCAAATTTTATGAAATGAAACGCAAAATAGAACAACTGAGAAGAAAGAATAAGTACATTAAAATAAAGTGATTATAGTCAAATAAAAATAAAACTAAGTCATAAATAATATTTCAAAAAACAACATTTTTGAATAACATTGACAATAAAATCCATCGAAAATAAGTAGTGACATCTCTAACAGAAGGTGGTCAATAATAGAGCTCAGTGTGTTTAAATGAACTTTTGCTCCACAGATCCATAGATCCACAGATCCACAGATCAATAGATCCACAGATCAATAGATCCACAGATCCACAGATCAATAGATCCACAGATCAATAGATCAGTAGATCCACAGATCAGTAGATCCACAGCTCCACAGATCCACAGATCGATAGATCAATAGATCCACGGTGTAAATCGATGCTCACTGAATATATTGTTTATGTTTGTATGTGACGTCGCAGCCCCGCCCCTTGACGCCCGTTGCCCTGGTAACGCGACAACAGGAGGAGGAGGAGAGCAGCAGCTCCGCGGCCTCCCGGCGGATGAACCTCGTGTTTTCTGAGCGTCTGAACGTGAAGTAGCTGTGTGTGAGCGATGGACAGACCGAAGTTCTTCACTCCCGCCGAGGTGGCGGCTCACAACACCGCCGCCGACCTGTGGGTGTCGTTTCTGGGCAAAGTGTGCGACCTGACCCCACTGATGAACCAACACAAAGGTGAGCGTCAGACACGTGGTGAGATCAGGAGAACAGTGGAGGAGAGCTGCAGATACTCGGGTCTGAGCTCCTCAAAGCTTCTATTCCTGCTGCTTCTGTTTATCAGCTGAAGTTACTTTGTACTTTTAGGATTTGACATCCAGAACATGTGATCAGTTCATCAAACATGATTTAGAGATTAAACTACTCCTCTGCATAAAGTGTTAAGATGCTGCTTACACCATGATCCATGAGTCAGGCAGGGAAATGTGGATCACAACTGTACAGTGTGTAGATTAAATGAACAGACCAGAGGTCAGTTTCACTGTGTAATCCAGTGGATTAAATGCATGATGATGAAGGTAGATTCTGTAACCGCACGGATACTTCAGTGTAATAAATACAGCAAACAACCATATACACGAGTAATAATATTAAATATGATAATATAACTGCTGTTTTTATATTTAAGAACATTTTGCTGTTAATACATCTGTACTTTTACTTTTACTCAGGCAAAGCATCTCAAAACTTCCTCCAGCGCTGCAAAGCAGTGAAATAAATATAAAGTACTGACTGCTTCCACGTTAATTAATCACTCATTATCATCCAGATATTAAAACATATTTAGACAAAGGTAATAAGAGCTGCCAATCGATTGATCAGCGTCTGGTCTCGTGCTGTATACAGCATGCTTCATACAAACAGGTGTGTCTCTGCAGGTGACGCTCTCCTGTTACCCATCATGGAGTGTGCAGGAAGGGACATCAGCTGCTGGTTCGACCCCGACACCAAAGACGTGAGCGCCAGTCCAACAAACCAACCAATCAGGGAGCAGCTCTCCGCTCTTCCCCGGTTCACCTGCATGTACCTGTCCTCTGTCCTCAGGTCCTGAAATACGTCGATCCACTGACCAACTGTGTGAGGTACTACACCCCCAGGGGGCGCTTCGTGCACGTTCCCCCCGCCGGCCCTCGCTCCGACTGGGCCACTGACATCGGCCAGCCCTGGTGGAGGGATGAGCGCTACGAGGTGGGACTGCTGTCCGCTAAAACCAGGTGGATACGGGTCATCAACACACTGACGTCTCAGGAGCAGCGGCTGCAGGTGACCTGGGAGGCCGGGCGTTGTCCTTCCATCGATCCGTTCTTAGAGTCATGACGTGTAGAGATTTAATGTTTGTCCAGAGGGTGGCGCTAGAGGAAAGGCCATGTGGTCATTCAGGCGTCCGTGTTTATGATGATCAACAGGGTCGGGTACCAACTGTCGGTCACTGATTCCCGTTAAATCAGTTGGTCCCTGAGAGCCTCTGGGTGAGAGAGGGATGGGGGGGGGGTTACTGTGTTGGTTGACAGTCTGTGTGTCCGAAACCTTCGAATGAAACCAACAGAGAGGGGGAAGTACCGGGAAAAACTACCGCTGGGTACCAGCACCGAATCCCAGGTACCGGTTCAGATGTGAACGGTATCCGACCCTAGATCCCAAACACGTGACGGTAGATGAACCATAGTGGCCACATCAGATCCTGAGCTTTGTTGTTCCTCAGGTGTGTTCGGAGGAGACTCTGGCTGAGATCCTGCAGCGTTACCTGCGCTACAACTCTCACGCCTGCAGCTACACCTGGAAACACCACGGAGCGAGTCTGGACATGAGCCAGACGCTCGTCGAGAACGGCGTCCTCGACGATGACCGCGAGCTCCAACAGTTACGTCTGGACCGAGACCTCTTCACCCCCGCCATCCTCCTCCACTTCAACGACGACCTCACCGTCGGCTGACCTCTGACCCCGGACCCCGAGGTCTCTGAGGAGAGCCGTGACCAGACAACTACACCAACACCGACTATTAAAGAGGAGCAGAGCCGAGCGTCTCCTGCTCCACACTGTCCTCGTGCTTCACCTGTACAGCCTCGTGAGCATTAAAACCAGAATATTACATGTTTGGTCATTTCGTTCAAAACTAATCTAATCTAATAAATATCAGGATTTAGACTTCAAAGCTCCCCGTGAAGGTTTCTGCCTAAAAACAGGCCTGAATGTGTCAAGGTTTTTTCTTCTCTGCCTCTCTGGGCCACTTTACTTTAAACTTCAAACAGGAACCATTCAGAAAGTCCACAGTCCACAGTTTCATTTCTAATCCTGACTTTAAACTCAGACTGTTTGAACGGATGATGGTGATGAAACGTGGTTCACACGTCCAGCTTCCCCTCAGGACCAACTGTAATAACTTCATTGATCCTCTGACCTTTAATCATAAACTCTTTGGTTAATACCTGCAGAACTGATGATTATCTTCTTCTTCAGTAACTTTAAATAATAAATAAGTAACCACTATCAGGTGGACTGAGGTCCAGGAGAACCCCCGGCTCTATGAGAAACACCTGCTTGTCTGCAGCTCTCTCACAGCCTTCGATAAGACAAACTCTGACTTCTTTCTCTCAGTAACAGCTGGAGTTCATGTGTTTTCTTTCATTAAAATTAACCCACGTAGGTTAGGAATCAATTATGCAAATATCACAATTTCCTTCAACAGTTCCCAGAATCTGAGCTGTTCTGTGTGTTTACTGCTGATCAGCAGGTGTCAGTAAACTGAGGGGACGTTATACCTGCCAGGCATTAAAGGGGACCATTTTAAACATCCCATCAGGATCAGGATCAGGGATCAGGGTCAGGATCTGGATCTGGATCTGAGTCAAGGTCAGGGTCTGGATCTGGATCTGGATCTGGATCAGGATCAGGGATCAGGGTCAGGATCTGGATCTGGATCTGGATCTGGATCTGGATCTGGATCAGGGTCAGCAGGAGTAACGATATGTTTGTTTGTGTTAAAGGTTAAATCAGCGTGTTAGTGAACTCGTATTCCGACACAGTTTGATTTGAACTTTCGTGCAAACATTTATTAGTTTGAGGAAGTGTCGACTGAAACCGGAAAAAAATGTCCGAATAAAAAGGAAGTTCTGAAGGTGACTTCAGTGTGATTCACTGGAAACATAAAATCTGACCTGAACATCTGAGGAGTGTTGTGAAACGTTGGACTGGATCCAGATGTGTTCCTGAAGTGATGACTGGACACTTTGACAGTGTTGAGTGATGGGAGGAGGCCAGAAGGAGTTTCTCGTTTCTGGAGAAGTTTGACAGGAAATGATTTTTTCTTCTCTACAGAGACGTTAACACGGTGAGTCCGTTGGTTCGTGTTTAAACATTAGATAAAGTTATTATTGTGTAAAGATGAGATTTCTGTTAGCTGCTGTAGTTATTTTAAAACCCCACAATGTCAATAATGATAATGATAAGAATAATAATAACTGTACATTTTTACATTTAGTTTGCTTGATGTCATT
>CM062207.1:517500-522500 GCA_031216445.1 Lateolabrax maculatus | reverse complement strand
TTCAATTTGTTTTCTTGCATTTACACTCCAGCTACCACTTCACTTCCTTACAGGGTTTACATTTCAACCATCACATCACCTCTTTGAAGACCTACACTTCAACTGACACTTACAATTCAGTTGACTGCTGACACTGAAAGCGACTCCTCCCAGCCCTTACACTTTAAATATTTAAAATATTTTTAGTACTTTACACTTTTGTGCTTACCCTTGACACCTCAACTGTTTTTTGTTCCTTTTCTTCAACTCTTTCAGCACTTCCAGTGCAACTGCCAATTAAGTGTTTTTCTTTGCTTCATTTAACTGCCAGATCAACTTCTTTCAGTGTTTCTGTTCAAACTGGCACTTTTAAGACATTTAAGCTTTTTCAGTCCCTTCAACTGCAGTTCATCAGTGGAAGTGAGTACACTTACACTTTCTTCAGAAAAAATTCTGCTTTCCTAATTGTTGATATAGTTTAGTCTGGACTAAAGAGAGACATCAGCGCCCCCAGTGATACAACTGGCAACTAACATATTGACACTCAACTCTGTACAGTGTGTTTACTTTCAATCAAAAGTACCTCTTTCCTTCTATTTTAACTGCCACTTCAACTTCCTTTAGTGCTTCAACTTCAGGTCCAATTTGACTTAATTTAAATGCTTCAACTTCAGCTATTTCTCCCACACAAATACACTTCTCTCAAAGAATTACATTTTAAGACATTTAAGCTTTTTCAATCGCTTCAACTGCAGTTTTTCAAAGGAAGTGAATGCACTTACACTTTCCTCAGAAAGGATTTGTCTTTCTTACTTGTTGAGATATTCTGGTCTGGATTAACTGGCATCAGCAGAGCTTCACTACACACACGTATTGTTTTCCAGTTCAAAGTGCATTTTGGTGGCCAATGACCCTCGGATCTGTGTTTGGACAGTCAGACTGTTTGTCATTCTTCACTGTGAAGAAGAAGAGGAGACACACTGGTTGAAGGAGCGCAGAGACAAAGAGGGAGACATTGCCATGACGACTGAATACCGTGACGACACTGAAGATGAGAGCAACTCCTTCTGGAACAAAGGTACCTGTCTGTCTCTCTACCTGCCTGTGCACATGGCTGAGGGAATTGTGTCGCTGGTGTTTTTCTTACTGAGAAGGTCACCTCCTATCTGTCTGTCTGCCTGTCTGTCTCTCTGCCTGTCTGTCTGCCTGTCTGTCAGAGCCTCGTCCTGTCTATTTCTCAGGCGTCTCCAGGTTCAGACGCTGGTTGTTTCCTGCTCTGACGGCTACAGTCATCCTGGTTCTGATCATAGCACTGGGAGCCAGCAGTGAGCACACACACACACCTACAGACACACACACACCTACAGACACACACACACACACCTACAGACACAAACACACACACACACACACACACACACACCTACAGACACACACACACCTACAGACACACACACACACACCTACAGACACAAACACACACACACACACACACACACCTACAGACATAAACACACACACACACCTACAGACATAAACACACACACACACCTACAGACACAAACACACACACACACACACACACACCTACAGACACACACACACACACACACCTACAGACACAAACACACACACACACACACACCTACAGACATAAACACACACACACACCTACAGACACAAACACACACACACACACACACATACACACATACACACACACACACACACACACAGAAACCAGGGCTAAACACCAGAAATGTAGATTCCATATTTCCTGGGAAAATTCGCCAAAATCTGCTTCCTGTGAAAAACACCTGTGTGACCCTTGTTGGCCGTGCTCGCAGCACGACTGTAAGAACTGTTATGTCAAAGTGTCGGTCCGTCCACCACCGACTGACTGACAGATCTCAACAACTGTGAGATGGATCGCCTTTCCTGTTCCCCAGAGGTGGAATCCTACTAACGTCGGTGATCGTCTGACTTTTTGTCCAGCAGCACCCGCAGGTTCAGAGTCTGACCTTGAAGTGCTGTTATTACAGTGACATTCTGTTACTGGATTAACGTCCTCAACTATTCTTCATGGTATAATGGCAGCTGACAAGAGGTCCAACTGACAATCCTTGGAAAGACTTTCACTTCCAACCCTTACATATACAAACACACAAAATGACTGGATGTGAAATGTTGCATCAACTTATCGTATATTTGTGTGTTTCTGTGCGAACAGACACGAGTGTGTCGAACCGACTGTGGTCTGCTGAGAAAAGTGTTTCCAACGTGACAGAATCACTGAACGCTGGACAGCAGCTCACCAAAGGTAACACACCTGTCTTTGTCCCTTCAGTCAGTGAACGGTATAAGAGAGGATAACAAACTCCCAGCTTCTTCTTCTTCTAAACTTAAATCTGACTCGTGGAGAATCTGCTGTTCCTCTGTCCCAGATGCAGCTAAAGAAGTTAACCGACTGAAGTTTGCTGTGGAGAGCAACAGGGACCAGCTGACCTCAGGTGTGTCTGACTCACTGTTGAGAATAATGATAATAACTGTTTTATAAGTCTTAATATTACGAGAATAGAGACTTCAATAAGAGATGAGATCAGTCTGTCTATATGTGTCAAACGAGTGTTGATGACATGAAGTTAAACCAGTTCCACGATGTTTGAGTCAGGAACCTGATATGTTGTGAAGCAGCCGCTGGAGTCCAGCAGGGACCTGGTTTCTCCTGAGACCAGAGTCCAGTCACGGCATCAGACAGTGATTAAAGCTCAGTGGGCTTCATGGGAATGACTGAAAGGAAGCCAGAATCTACCACCTGACCCTGTCTGGGACTCTGGATTAGACAAAATGTAGAAGAGTTACAGTAACAAGGCCTCACAGTACATTTGTCTTCATCCGTGAAGTCTCTCCTCTTAGAAAACCAACAGTTTGAAAACACTTCTGATCAGGCAGAATTTGACATTTTATACTCAAAGAAACCTAATTCTATTATGACTTTTTTCTGAAAGAATTCTGACTTTAATCTGGAAATATTATGACTTGATTCACATTCACATTATTTAACACCGTAATATTCACATGGTGTCTACCTGCACTGTGTGTGTGTGTGTGTGTGTGTGTGTGTTCAGTGTCGGAGGCGTTGAAGCAGCTGTCTACTCTGGACACTATCAGCAGGACGGTCGCCACGCTCAAATGTTCCCTTGAACGCTTCATGAACAACGGTACCAACCTAATCCTGATTCCAGTCCAATGTGTGCTCGTTTTCCACAATGTCCCCACATTCCAAACACCTCTGCTCATCAATGAACTATCCTCACTGTCCAGACTGTCCCTAGTTTCCAGAGATGTTCCCACTTTTCAAAAATGTCTGTCTCCCCATCTGTCTCCCCGTCTGTCCCGTCTCCCTGTCTGTCCCCCAGGTTCAGCAGGGGCTGGCTGTTGTCCTCTGAACTGGGAGCTTTTTGGCTCCAGCTGCTATTTGTTCAGCAAGACACCTTTGGCCTGGCACGACGCAAGAAACTGGTGCAACGGACACGAATCTCACCTGGTCATAATGAACACTGACGAGGAGTGGGTGAGACATCCTGTCTGTCTGTCTGTTGAAAAGAAATATAATCAATATACGTGGTAAACTGCAGAGGACCCAGAACGGATCCTTGTGGGACACCTTTATCTTCATTTTGGAGTCTTGGCTAACAGTTGTAGTTGCTCCAATCCGCTGTGTGTCTGTCTGTCTCTCCGGTTCAGGACTTTGTGACCCGACATGCCATGGGCGCCTTCTACTGGGTGGGTCTGACTGATGAGAGGACAGGGAATTGGGAGTGGGTCAACCAGACGCCGTACGTCATGAACCGGAGGTGGGCAGCTCACTCTTACCCGTCTGGTATCTGTTGTTTTTCTTTCTTCCATCTGTCTGTCTTTGTAGAAGCAGCAAAGATTTCTTTTTAGTAGCTCTTCAAACTTTAACACAGTTAGACTGACCATGGCCCAAAAGGCACTGTACCTGGTCTAGACTGGTCAAGTGCGAGGCGGCACGACATTGCCAGGAACTTTTGGGAATATGGCTAAATATTTGTAACATGGGGACATTTTAGAATAAACATATTCTTTTGCAAATTGGTCACAGGAAAGACAGGAAAGAAAAAATAAATCGGAACGGGGTACATTTTTTGAAAGGGGACATTTTTGCATCACAGGGACTCTTCAGGGACAGGGAAATTCAGGACATTTGATCTGATTCAGTACCAACCTTCACTTATTTTCATTTCACATCACATATAATGAGCAGGTACTTATCACGTGAACACTTTCAGAAAGTAAACCATACCTGTGTGTTTCTGTGGTCTTCAGGCGGTGGAAACCCGGTCAGCCTGACAGCTGGACCCATCACGGTCTCGGCCCTGGAGATGAAGACTGTGCTCACCTTCACAATGACGGACGCCTCAACGACCTACACTGCTCCACTATGATGCGTTACATCTGCCAGAGACACAGCCAGCACAGCTGAACAGCGCCGCCTCCGCCTGGGCTCCACCCACTCACTGCTCGCCTCACAGGTGCTCCGATCTACTGTAGACTGCAACCTAAACACCATTAAATCATTTGGTCCCAACACATCAGACTTCTGTTTCTGTTGCGTCCTTGACATCACTGCTGCTCAGACAGGCTGATGACTGAACACACACACTGTAGTTTATTTAGACTCTGCAGGGTTTCACATCAGGGGCCCGGACCTGAATCCGAGTACACTTGACCCAAAATCCAATTTGTTTGATGAGTCTGAACACTGTGTACTGTCCACTTGACGAGTGGGTTTCAGGTACGTTTTGCATCAGGTGGGAAAACTCCTGTAACAAAACACAGACGTGAACAGCTGTTTGCAAAGGCATCTCTCAACACTTGATTGCTCGATAAGAACTACAGTGAGCTACTTATTTAGGAAATTACTGAGCCTTTTTAAACATAAAACATGTTCTTAAAGATTTACGTCTTCAGTAGGAACCGATGGGCTCGGAGCTGAG